>JAODTT010109914.1:0-14553 GCA_025400115.1 Pentamera pediparva
GGATGCTGGCATAACTTATGCTTCAGGCAGGTCTATATCTGAGAGAACCGTACCCATGTAAAGAGGGTTAGTTAGGGGCGATGATAGTTCATTTAGTGAGAGTAAGTTAGTCCTCGCCAGTTATGGTAGGCCTATAGAATTAGGGTTTGGCCTTTTGGGAATAGGGTTTTCAATTCCCAAGATGCTCAGCCTAACTTGGGTCAAATTAGCCTAAGTTAGCAATAGTAGCAGGCTACTAATTATTCATTAATTGACTGCCAGTGTTACTGAGTGTACTGTTACTGTTGGTGTTATACTGTCAATTAGTTTGTTAGGCTGGGCGAGTTATAGGTTAGGGCCTAACGTTTGAATTACTGCCTCAACAGTAGGCTAACTGGTACTGTGAGTGTCAGTGTTACTGTTACTTGTTAGTGTTACAAGTACTAACTTAGTCAGTGACTTTGGCCGGGCCTAGCCTAACGTTAGGCCTAACTTTTCAGTAACTAGGCTAGTCTATCTATCTAGTATAACTAGACTACTGACGACCTCTCTCTGGATATAACCCTAGTCTGATAACGAACATTGTAACTCCGTCGTCTACCAAATATACCAACGATATTTCAGAGAGTTACTCAGTTGGGACCGGTCAGATGCAGCTAGTGTATCGATCGCGTACGTACGTATGATCACACTGCACTTGCAGCGCGTTTTTTTAGACCAGATAATGGGTAACTACGTAGGTACCTCGTAATATAAAGGCCCACTGCGAAAGATGCTTGCAGTCACAAGCCCGCGAAATTAACTCATCGTTCAAACGCAATGAGTCAAAGTGACTCAGTAACAGAATGACAAATGAGTAACATTAACATAGACTCACTGCTTCAAATTGACTCGTCGTTCGCTAGCGATGACTCAAACTAACATTTCACGTCGTATTACAATATGAGTGACTCAGATATCACAATGATAAGTGAGTCACATTGTTATGGACTCAACGTTTCCATTTATTGAGTGAAATTCCACTCAACGGGTTGACATTGCTGAGTCAATTTACAAGGAACTCAGTGAAATGAGTCGATCTACTCGCATTTTATTTTGTGTGTGCATGCGTAGCATTATATCTTCTGTTCATTGCATCATAAAACAAATGTTCCTCTACCGATTCCAAACAAGACCTGTGGCGAATTCATGATTTCCCAAAATAATTGCAGATGTGATTAAGCCATTACCCCAAGTCATATTGGACCTTCAATACACTCAGATGAACTTTGACTCGGAATGCGTTGATTTAATTTCTCTTTTTATCCCTCATGGGAGTAACAACATACTACTAATCAGATATGAGAAGTATTTGATTGCGTTTCTAAGGGAGAAACAGGAAATATGTTCGAATTTTACGCGTGGGGTGAAGCGGAAAATTGATATACAGTGCTTGGGATTTAGTCTGGTATAGTCGTCAACATAACACGATGTGATACGAAACACCAACACCAATCTTAAATGTGACTGTGAAGAGCAATTTGCTTCTTGATTATGTCGAGGTACCGGTATCCCGAACTACCAAAAACAGAAATTATAATCAGATAATGAAACATACTACTAAAACATACATTATGATATGTAGGTTCAAGAGTATGCGAGGCGGAAATGTCAACAACCTTCATCCTCAAAATGTTACTCTGTATTCAGGATCACGTGTTCGTTGACATTTGAAAGTATTGCAAATTCCCACCTGCTAGCCCTGGCTCCTATATACACTCGATTCCACCTACGCAGTTTTCAGCCAATGAAGTACAAGCAGAGAATTCTTCGGAATGGAATGAGCAGGAGCGGCAGTCTTGCGAGACAATCAATCACACGTGATATCCTCTATTCACTCGATCAGCCACTGATTGAACTCTACTAGACATTCCATTTTCTAATAACATCACTAACTGTTTCGACCCACAGTTTCGGCAGCACAGTTCCGGATCCATGTCCTTGGAATAATCGTGACGTACCTTGCGTGGCATCACTTCTGTTCACCTCATCATGAAACAAATGTGCCGACTTCAAACAAGACCTGTGGCGAATTATTGACTTCCTTACCCCAAATAATTGGAGATGTGATTAAGCCATAACCCCAAGTCACATTGGACCTTTAATACACTCAGATGAACTTTTACTCAGAGGCGTCAATTTAATTTCTCTCTTGGTCCCTCATGGGAGTAACAATATACTGCGAATCAGATATGAGAATATTCGATTGCGTTTCTAATGGAGAAACAGAAGATATATGTTTGAATCTTACAGGTGGAGCGGAAAATTATTGTACAGTGCTTGGAACTTGTCTAGTATAGTCGTCAATATGGAACACGATGTGATACGAAACAAAATCAATCTCAAATGTGACTGTGCAGAGCAATTTGCTTCTTGACTATATTATACCTTATATATATATAGGTTCAGGGATATGCGAGGCCGAAATGCCAACAACTTTCAACCCCAAAACAAGATCACGTGTACGTTGACATTTGAAAGTACTTCTCGATTGCGAAATGTCCACCTGCTAATCCTGACTCTACACTCTACACTCGATTCTGTCTTACACAGTTTTCAGCCGATGAAGTACAAGCAGAGAATTTTTCGAAATGAGATGAACGGAAGCGTCAGTCCTGCGAGAAAAATCAATCACACGTGATTTCCTCTATGCACTCGATCAGCCACTGATTGAACTCCGCCAGATATCAGCATGTATGCTTATAGACAGGACTCGAAGTTAGGGTCTCTGGTATTCAATAACTACTCAAATGTTTGTGCGGGGAAAACGAATGAGATTTTCACAAGCATATTTATCATTCTGCTATTGGTTTTAATGTTAACACAGAATGAAGCGCACGATTCTTAGCGCAATACAATCAGGCAATTAATGCACTGCAAGACAAGGCAAAACTCGTTGAGTAAGAGGATAGAAATTCTTCAACTGAGAATATGCAATCCGTGAAAAAGTGATATTTCAGTCAATTGTAGCATCTAATAAACAAGACATGTCGACGATTCTTTAGAGAATAAATCCCTTGCTGCTTCGTATAGTATATATGTTCCCAGAACGGCGTGCATGATCTCATTGTCATTTGGGTCGACATTTGAAGTCATGGGCCTATACTGTCATCAGAGGCCAAGGCATACAAGGCGGACAAGGAATGAATATATCTACTGACTTTCTAGTTTTCTGTAATATTACGCTAGTGTTGATTTGCGATTTAGGGAAAATGTAAGAAAATCCGCTGTGATGATCAGCAAATCAGATATGCTCCGGCATTCAGTATCGAATACTTATTATTGATCTTAGTAAGGGATGGTCAGAATGTTGAGGTCACTATGAGTGAGCAAATGACTACCTCGCTTCGTTTTGTAGGGGCAGAATTAATTTCGAATGGTCGGAGACTGATGCTAACGTTTTATAATTATGTGTACAGGTCAATTGATCTACAAAATGAGAATTCAGCAATTAACGGTAGGCTACAACATAGCCTAAATTGTTGAATGCCTTCGCAAACACGGCTACTTTGAGTGGAATTCGGCAGAACAATAACGCTGAAACCGACGTCACACTGGAAATCGCTGAAAAAATCCATCCACACCTTCATGTTAATAAAAAATAGAGAGGAAATTATCCATTGCTTCATTCAGGTGGGTGACGCGATCGATTTCCTTAAGGTCCATTTGGGTTCACATGTAAATCGAATACGTACATATAGAGTCAGCTTACTGTGAAAGATCCGGCAGATTTAAACACGTTTGGAAATAACTGGTTGCATATGCCAATCTATTTCATCTACTAAATGGATACTTTTGCGCTATGTCTGGTGCTCAGACTTTAGACCTACGTGTGGGGGAGCTCTCAGTTCCATGTTGCTCAGTATGATGCTGATGAGCGCATTGCCACTCGAGTGCGCATGATCGTCTATTACCCTAAACTGACGGAGAATTCCAACGCGCGTTTTGTTGTTGTTGAATGATTTCGAACATGCACCGGACTGTACAATGTGAAAGGGGTAACAATAAATATGGTGCAACATTGGCTTTTTGTTTCCATTCCTCATCAACGTAATTAACGTTGCATTAATGAACGTTGCATTAATGAACTGCGTTAATCAATGTTCAATTGTGTTTTATGTTCTTGTGAGATTATGCAATCGTGCAACGCTTGAATCAACCGCTGTGAATAATCTGGAGCCCAACGACTCAGTGATTCCTCGCCGTGCCACATCCGTGCCTAAGTATGATAATGAACAGATCTTGCGTGGCTGACATGGAGTGATGAGTGACGAAGTAGCGTCACACACACACACAAACGCACACACACGCATACATACACACGCTCACACACACGCGCGCACACACACGCATGCACACACTCACACACGCACGCACACACACACGCACACACAAACATACACACACACACACACATATGCACGCACATATGACTTTTGTTTGACCTTGTTTGACCTTTGACTTTATGACATGGGCACAAAGATGAAGGTTGACGAGCTTATTTCAACACATCACACAGCAAGTCAATCATGGACATCCTTATGACGTCGTCCCAGAATGCAGTAGCAAGTTTTAAATCTCATTATTGTTCAGTGTTCCGTCCATGAGTTACTTTGAATGACCTCTAGTGACATAAAGGTTTACGGAAAATGTTACCCTTCGATGATTTGCACCATGTCCAAAAATGTCAGCCATATTGCACACAGTCAGTGGAAGTTGATGCAAACTTCTTCATTGTTTGGCACTGTTTCGTCCACACACGCTAAAAGCGGTCGGGTTGAAAGTGTCGGGACAAATCCGAAGTGCCCAACTTGGGCAATATTTTACCAACAATCTGGTGAAGAAAAAAAACATTACCTATTTGTTGGTTAAATCATTGTTGGGCAAAATGCCCATTTTGGTTGAAAAACGTAGGCATATAATTATATTGTGCAAAATCTGAATGAGGATTTGCTGTGTTGAATGGGAGTCAGAACCAGTTGGAAAAGATATGATATATAGGGGACTCCTAGCGTTTCGAGAATAATTTTATCGTCAAAAAAGGCAACACCAAAAATCAGGAATAATGAGGTAGAATATGGAAATTAGCTACATATCTGTTAAAAAATTACACCTCTAGTCCATTATCTCTATTTTATTCGCATTAACTTCATTTCATATTGAGGACAAACTTGAGTTTCATATTTTGTCACAAATTAACCTCTGATACGTTATATATCTTAACTTCTTAAGTGATGTAATGAACAGTAGAAATCAGACATCAATCTTATTCACCATTAACTTTATCATCGAGAAGACTCGAGAATGTATTGATGAACGCAACATCCAGCAATCTTTCGAACATTTTGAAAGGTATATCTAATGTCATGCTGACAGAGTAACGCTCTGTAGGTATGGAGCTGAATATACTAGGTGTACGTTGTTCTTTTCTAAGCGGGGGAAATAAAATCCGGGGAAGTTACTTTTAATATATTGACAAGTGGCAAATTTACTCAACTGCTGCTTACTCAACTTTGTTGGGTAATTTAGTTTGGCAAAAATGTCGGTTGATTTTTTCACCCATTTACTGTATAACAATATAAGGTTGAACATTTTTTCACCCAATTCCGGTATAGAGGCATACGGAACCAGTTGGGTAATAAATTACCCAGGTTGGGCAATTTTTTTTACAGTGTATAAGTGACCTTCAATGACTTAGAAGGTACCATTGAGATCCGAAAATGGCAATGAAAACTCAATCCAAAGTCACTGAAGGTAAGTTTAGGTCAAAGATTACACAAATGTGGGTCAAATTTATCACAGTCGCTTGATTTTCATGTTATGGCCAATAAACTAGTTTCTTTCATCTCTCCTGACCTATATTGACCTTGAACTAAAACTGAAAACAATCGGATTGTTCTCTTCATGTTTGCAACCTCCAAGCGATTTGGGACACGGTATATGTTTGCAATCTTCTGTTATCGTGCTCACAAGCTATATATCTACGTTTTTTACCTCTCCTGACCGTGTCTAATTCGAACATGGATATGGTGATCCCAAGGAGTGCCACATGGGCTGCACACAAACACATATATATATATATACATACACATCAATACATACACACGACTGCGCGCATGATTGCATATATTCCTTCTGCCCCCGACATGGAATAAAAAACGCTCGCGACGATTAAATAGGATCTGATTATTTCTCCGTCCGAAGAGTAGGTCCCATTAGAACATTTCTTAACATCGACTATTTACTATTACTATCTACTTCAGAAACAGCTGCCGGTATACCACACCACTCTGCTTGCCACTGCACTACGAACAGCGACAGCGTTTCCAAAGTAGTCACTAGACCTATCGGTCATTGAACCGAATGTTTCAAATTACTTTTTTTCTAGAAATACTTATAATAACCTTGTTTGAGCTTGAAATAACAATTAGCAATTCATTTGGAAGACGAACAGGACCCAAAAAGTTACAACATATCATAATATTTGCTGTTTATCACGATTCCACACTGCCGAGGAACTTTAGCCCTGGTCTTTCTTTGAAACAGTTAGTTTCAACCTGTATATTTTTTGGAATACGAAATTTGATAATTGCCTCTGGTCATTTATGGATTGTATTGGTGATGAATGTTCTGCAGTTGCGGCTATCACAGTCGAGGATATTTCAAATGTGTGGTTACACTGGTTAGAGTCCGTCAGTTGAAAGCAGTGACATCCTGAATCGCAAAATACAGCCGATATCAACACCATGTCCTGTAGAAGTCATTTTCAAAATCATTTCAGGATACGGCATCGGGTTTTGATCGAGAAAAAATGATAACAACAACAATAATGATAATAATGAAAAAAATAAGCACATGATATATATACATCTCGGAGAGGCCTTATTCACGGAAAATTAGTTTCTAGCCAAGGTTTCTAAAAAGGGTGAGTAGAAGATGTGTGGATGATGTGACACAGGCCGATCATCTTATTACCGGTATCCATGAGTAATCTAGTATTCGTACGAATACGGAAACGGGGCGACTTCGGAATAATCAAGCGATCTCAATGTCAAATGTTGTTGGCAGCTTGCACGTGATAAGTAGAATCCTAATTTTACTAGGCCTATCGATAATCAACCGATACCCACAACCCGATCAGTAACAACTGCCATTTCTTTCATCACACAACACAAATGTTAAACCACGATGTCAAACTACTAATGCGGGGTTTGACACCAATTCCTGTGTGAAGAAATTATGGGAAAAAGAGAAGGTTCTTGAAAACTTGTATCAGTGCATTGCATTGGCACGAGCACACATCATGTAGCCGGGAAGCCGAGGTTCACTTCTTGGTCTGGTCAACTGCATATGAGACTTGTTTTAGAAGAAATAGTGCTCATGTTCTTAAGCCAAGATTTATATTATTCTTAATTAATGACAGAGTTCCATTTTGCTGGATTACAAACGAGCATAGCAAACACACAAATAAACAAACATATAGACAAACCAACGAGCGAACGAATGAACAACTAACAAATGAGCAAACAAACGAACGAACAAACAAACAGACGGAAAAAAAAGTGCATTCACCAGAACACTTATTAGGAATTAAGTTTTCGCTGTGTGAAATCAAGGTAGATGTTCTAACTTCACGGGTTCAATGAATTACAACATACCTGATTCCATGTGCATGTTCGGCGCCCTGCACATGTACAAGCAGACGCACACGCACACACGAAGTCATCACAGACACAGACACACCCACATTCATATATACAATTACAAACCCACCCACACCGGTTACCGGAGAGGTTTATTTGTAGGTACTGCAAGAAACCACCAATGTCCAGTTATACTATATAGTAATTAATGTCATCCTTATTTCGCCCCTGCCAGAAACATAACAATTAGACCCACCTCCTCGGTATGTGGTAAGTACATAGGAACTACACGATGAAGCAACGTGAATCATTCGAAAAGACAATGACGATCTTGCAATATCCATTTCTACCGTGACCTTCAAATCGTAACATTAATATTAACGGAAGGATGCTCAGTTCGTTTGATTGAGAGTTTTGTCTTGTTTCAATTATTCGATGCAGAGTCACGGCTAATGTATTATTAGCAGGTTGCAGAAAATAAATGAAAATAAATCGACGTTATGCCGACAAATGTAGCTCAATTGGTAACGCGACTCTCGGGTAATTAAAACGAAACTTCCGTGACGCAAACTCATACATATATCTTAGGCATGACGTGAAAGGAATGTTACTTCTGTTTGTTACATTAAGTACATGCATATCATCCAGATCAGGTGAACGCCCAAATGGAAAAACATTTATCGATGTGACATAATGATATGTTCCCTGTTGTCTACAAGAATTTCTACATAATCAGACACAACGAAAGTCAAATACCATTCCCGAGGTTCATATCTCGAACAAGTTTACACTTAAATCGTTTTTGACGATGGCTAAAACTCAAAAATTATTTACTTATGTCTATTTTGGATCTAATAAAATAATTTTTCACATTCTATTACTTCAATCATGAATTCATCAATCATTGCGATACTAAAAAATATGAGTGTTCCTCAATCCCAATTCAGAACAATTTTATCAAACTTTTGACAACATTTTTCGTATGAATCGAGTGTGATTTGAAATCATGGCAGTGCACATGGTAGCCTCGAGTGCCGCAAAATGAGGTAGCTAAGTTTAGTTTCCGTCTGGGACCCGCGGTAAGTAGGACCACACGAGGGAACTGAAGACACTGACCTGTCCTCCTTGTTTAGGATAACGCTATTCGTCATACTCCATTGCCCAGTTCCCCCACGTCAAGCCGAGGCGTCAATTTTGCTTTTGAAACGCGTACATTATCTCGACATGTCTAGCGATGTTCTGACATCAATATTCCAATATAAATATATCAATGTTCTATCACCATTGTTCTAATATCAAATATTTGCTATTTCGCGATTAAACTCAGCACGGTTAATAATTTTTCACCGTATTTAGCATATAAGCGCGTTTAAACGATCGGGCTAAAATAGTGTTTAGTTACTAAACACCTAAACTTGAGGTAGGCCAACGAGGTAATTTTGTCTGACATGTCGGGTCTCAACAGAGATAGGCCTGAACCGGAATCGTTATGTTTATCACTGCGACAAAACTACCAATGTACCATGGTTAATTCAATAGTTGCTGCTGACTGGCTGCGGATTCCCCTGTGACATTTTCCCATGACAACCGACGACAGCGCAATCTGATGTCGAAGACGATATCAGCTCACACAAGTTGGTTTCGTGTATTCCAACGTGTAACAGTTTTGAGAAACTTGATGGCGAATTACCAATGGACATGTCATTTTCTATCAACATCACTAACTGTTTCCATCCACAGTTTCGGCAGCACAGATCCGGATCAATGTTCTTGGAATAATTGTGACGCACCTTGCGTTGCATTATATCTCCTGTTCATTGCATCATTAGACAAATGTTCCTCTGTCGACTTCAAAGAAGACATGTGGCGAATTTGTGATTTCCTTCCCGCAAATAATCGCAGATGTGATTTGGTCATAACCCCAAGTCATATTGGACCATCCATACACTCAGATGAACTTTTACTAGGAGGCGTAATATAATTTCTCTCTTGAACCCTCATGGGAGTAACCGTATACTACTAATCAGATAGAGAATATTTGATTGCGTTTGCAATGGGGAAACAGAAAATATATGTTTGAATCTTACGCGTGTGGTGGAGCGGAAAATTAATATACAGTGCTTGGAATTTAGTCTGGTATGGTCGTCACACGATGTGATACGAAACACCAAAATCAATCCTAAATGTGACTGTGTAGAGCAATTTGCTTCCTGACTATATTGAGGTACACCGGTATCCCATACTACCAAAAGCAGATATTATAATCAAATAATGTATAGGTTCAAGAGTATGCGAGGCGGAAATGACAACAACTTTCAACCCTAAAATTGTACTCTGTATTCAGGATCATGTGTTCGTTGACATTTGAAAGTACGTCTTGGTTGCACATGTCCACCTGCTAACCCTGGCTCCTCAACGTTATACACTCGATTCTGTCTACGCAGTTTTCAGCCAACGAAGTACAAGTAGAGAGTTCTTCGAAATGAAATGAGAAGGAGCGGCAGTCTCGCGAGACTAATCAATTACACGTGATTCCCTCTATACACTCGATCAGCCACAGATTGAACTCTGCCAGATATCAGTATATATGCTTATAGACAGGACTCGAAGATAGGGTCTCAGGTATTCAATAATTACCCAACTGTTTGTGAGGGGGGGGGGCGGAGGACGGATTAGATTTTCACAAACATATTGATCAGTCTGCTATTGGTCTTAATATTAACACATAATAAAGCGCACGATTCTCAGCGCAACACAATCAGGTATGCAGGACAGTACCTACAGGACAATGCAAAACTGTATGACTGAGAAAATGAAAATTCTCCAACTGACAATATGCAATTCGTGAAAAAGTGATATTTCAGGAAATTGTAGTATTCATTGAACGAGACGAGTCGACGATTCTTTGAAAATCAATATCGTCATTTGGGCCGAGGCCAAGGCATACAAGGCGGACGAGGAATGAATATATCTACTGATCTTCTAGTTTTCTGTAATATTACGCCAGTGTTGATTTGCGATTCAGGGGAAATTTAAGAAAATCCGCTGTTGTGATCAGCAAATTAGTTATGCTACGGCATTGGTATCGAATATTTATATATTATTTGCGATTTTCCGTGTCGTTAATACCGCTTAGATGCAGAATGGTGCCAAATTTGACAGCTTCGGGTAGTGTATCCATTTCCACGAGTTTCGGATGAATATTTGCAATTTTTTGAGTGGATCCATGAATTTCTGAGAAAATCACATTCGAACAACTTGACAAGTAAAAAACCAGTACGATGGAACGTACATGTTACATGTACATTTTCTGCAGTTAGGCTCACATTTTCTTGGGGGCGTCGCCGGACCCTTTCGCTTGGGGTGTATGGTCTATTTTGACGACTACCAGAACAGGTTCTGCCGACTAACCATGTGACATGCACGTCATGCATCCCGTGCACGTGCAAATATTCATTCCATGGATCGTGTCCGTGTCGTCGTATACCGTGTCATTAATTCAATCCAAACGATGGAGTACGAGGGTTCCACTCAATGTACACCTCGCTCAAAAGTTCGAACGTAATGTCCTGAATGTGGACCCGTCCCATATTACCCACCTCCCTGGTAGTGTGACTGAATGTACACTATCGTCGCTCGTGGCGATTTGTGTTGGCGGTTGGGCAACTCGGGAACGGGGGGGGGCGGACAAGATGGATACTGTCCAATCATTAGGCGTGCCTTATGGGACAGTGAGCAGCATCCCGAGAATGTATAACAAATTCTTATTTTGGGAAAAGTTCTCCAAAAACTGATCGCTTCATGGGTCAAGGTTTTCGCGTTGGGTTTTGTGACATTCCAAAATACGATGCAAGTGAGGCTACGGTCATGAAAGGAACAATATGAATGGCAACAACGACTGCGTTTGCGCGAAGCGTCAAATTTTGCTAGGGCCAATTCGACTAACCCAAGTTTCGTTCGAAGATTACTGCTCTCATTTGTATCTTGACACTCCCAATGAGGCCAGACATTTTCTGCTCGAATCCCCAACAGGTGGCCAAATGAATATAACAGAGAGGTAAACGCGAAAATTTTACAGTTTTGGGCATTCAATCGAACATTCGGGCAATCTATGGTCTTATCTTCACCTCAATTTTGAACCATGTCTTTGCACGAATTTGTCGCATTCTCCGGCCGATTGTTCGATGCCGCACCGTGTGCCCCCATACAATACAGTGCTTGAATGTGCATTGTACAACTGACACCAAACTTTCAACAAGTGGTCGCACTCATAAATGTATTGCCTAATATTCTAGTTCAAATTTGCAGATAGACCTCATGGATAATTATGCCAGGTGGTCGACACACCCTGACCCCCGTCGCCTCAACCCCCTTCCCTTCAAGGTGGCGATTTGAAGAAGCAACACACCAAGCTGGCAAAGCCAGTCTCATGCAAACGATAGGGATTGAAGGAGAACTCTCCCTTCATTGATAATTGAGAACAACACAGAGTCAAATTTAGGGCATTCTTCAAAGGAACATTATACGTCTGCACAAAGACCATCATATGTCTGATCACTACCGGTACATGAAATACGAAAATTGAGCAGCAGAATTCACTCAACTCAATCATTTAGGTCATTAGGTACGTTTAATCGGCAGCAGTTTGAGTTAATTCTCGAAGAACACCTTGAAAACAACCCAATTTTATAGTTTGGTAGCATTTTCCGACACCTCACCCACCCCTAAACCCACGGGGCGGCCGCCCTCTGCCCCCCATGTGGCGCCGCTCCTGATGGTAAAACATAGCCTAAATTGTTGAATGCTTTCGCAAACACGACTACTATGAGTGGAATTCGGCAGAACAATAACGCTAAAACCGACGTTACACTGAAAGTCGCTAAAAAAAGTAGATCCATCGATTTCTTCATCTTAATAAGGAATAGAAAGGAAAATATCTATTGCTCCATTCGGGTGGGTGACGCGGTCGGTTTCCTTATGGTCTATTTTGATTCACAGATAAATCGAATACGAAATCCGTGGTGGTGATGAGTACATTGGTCGGAGAACGTATATTACACGTCTACTAGTTCATCACACTTTTTCTGGAATGTGATTGGTTCATAAGAGTCAGCTGACTGAAAAATCCGGCAGATATAAACACGTTTGGAAATAACTGGCTGCATATGCCAATCTATTTCATCTACTAAATGAATACATTTGGGTTGTGTCTGGTTCTCAGACTGGTCCTGCGTGTATGTGCGCAGGGGGGCATATTCAGCTCCATGCTGCTCAGTATGACAGGCACACGCATGCATGCATGACTACATGAATGTCTTTTTAGGAGTTTGACCTTTGAACTCATGACATTGGCACAAAGGAAGGTTGACGAGCTTATTTCAGCACATCACACAGCATCATGGACATCATCATGACGTCGTCTCGAAATGCACTAGCAAGTTTGACAATTTCATCATTTGGCAGTGTTCCGTCCATGAGTGACTTTGAATGACCTTCAGTGACAGAACGCTTTATGAAAAATGTTGCCCTCATTGATATGCACCATTTTTAAAAATATCAGCCACATTGCATACAGACACAGTCAGAGGAAATTGATGCAAAACTTTTCATGGTTCTGCACTGTTTTGTCCATAAGTGACCTTGAATGACCTTTTTTATGAAAAATGTTTCAACTTTGCGCACAAAGGTCACACGGGGTCAAACTATGACTCATTTTAATTGGAAGATACCATCTTCAATTCGAGGTCACCAAAGGTAGATTTAGGTCGAAGGTCACACGGATATGGGTCAAAATGTTCACGGTAACTTTGTTTTTATGTCATGGCCAATAAACTAGTTTCTTCTACCTCTCCTGACCTATATCTGTATATTTACCTCCAAGCTTAATATGAATATGGTACATGTTTGCAATCATCGATTATCGTGCTTACAAGCTTCTCTGCGTTTTATACCTCTCCTGACTATGTCTAATTCGAACATGATTGATGCTTGCGGTCCCCGGATATCGTGATCCTAAGGTGTGCCACATGGGCCACATATAGGCCACACACACACGCGCACACACACATCAATACAAACACACGACTGCGTGACTGCATAGATTCCCTTGGCCCCAACAGAGGATAAAAAACGCTCGACCATTGAATAAGGTCTGATTATTTCTCTGTGCGAAGAGTAGGTCCCATCAGAAACATTTCTTAGCATCGAATTTCTACTATTACTATCTACTTCAGAAACAGCGACCGGTATACCACACCCCTAGCCCCTGCTTGCCACTGCACTACGAACAGCGACACTGCTTCCGAAGTAGTCACTAGACCTACCGGTCCTTGAACCGAATGTTTCTAATAACTTTCTTCCTAGGGAAAATTATTAACCTTGTTTGAACTTAGACTAGAAATAGCTCAATTCATTTGGGAGACAAACAGGACACAATTATTTATACATACGCACGGGGATTTTCGTACCCCTCATTTACAACATATCTAGTGGAACAGTCCCCGATTGAATACAAATTCTATGTCTCTCGGAGACTCGCTGAAAGTAAGCGAATAACAATTTATTTGTGAGCTGGTATTGTTTAAGTGAAACCGTAGGATAAACGTTCACCCTCTATCTACGGTGTGATAAAATTCTTTTGCATAACACTAGTACGTATACCAGCAGTGATAAGATCAGCGAAGATTTTAACCAAATTGGTTCCAGGAGACAGATAAAGGTATATACGTCCTATAAATCACCTCCGCTGGCGCTAATAGTTTGATTGAAATTCAATTAGGGACTTTCGGAAGCGCGCAAGTGTCGCATACCCGAGCCTAAGGTAATAAATCACACGTTCACTACCATTGACAGTAACATAATTGCATGCGGTGTGCGGGGTAATTGACACTAC
>JAODTT010111022.1:0-27742 GCA_025400115.1 Pentamera pediparva
GACGCAATGTTCCCGGAGCCACCTATAGGGTGGCAACACAAAACGAAGGCTTTCACGGAACGCTTCTATAATTTTGGTAGTATCCTAGAGTACCGGTTGCGACTAAAATCGTTAATTTGTCTGTGTTGGAGCTGCCCTGGTCACATTTAAAGCTCACAATACCTTCGTATACCCGCAAAGAAGCTGAAACCGTTGAAAAACATCAACGAAGTGTATTATCTCGCGCGAAAACAAGCTTTTTGTTCTGATGACGTCATGTTGGATCTGTCATCAGTACAACACATCCTTGTACACATCTCCCCCACCGATTCACATCTCCAAGGTTGTGGTCAGTGCACGACTGAGGTCACGAGCCCGTTGTTTATACCCCGGTCAGGTCTCTGTCGTCGTCACGAAAATTATGCAGCTCAACCAATAGGGTAGCTTTATACGTACTCGTTTTGACGTCATCATCACCTATGACCCGAGGTCATATTGACCAAAACAACAAATAACAACATAAATAACAATAACACAAGAAAACAAATAACAACGTCAATAACAATAACAATAAGTCGGACTTGTTGGGAGACGTTTGGAGTTTTCGAAGCAAAAGTCAGCGCAAATTGACCCGACTTGCTATAGTCGTTTGAATTGCACGCTCATCTTGCATCCCACTTGTAAACAACAACATGTCGGACTTGTTCGAAGACGTTCGAGTAAACCAAGCAGAAGACAACACATACTGACCCGACATGCTATAGTCGTTTCGCTTGCATGCACATCATACGTGGGCGCAAGCATGAACATGACTATCGATCAGGGTCACGTCTATAGAGAACAGCGAAGCGAGGCGCACGCCGGCCGAACAAAGGGCTAGCCTAGGGCGACAGACACAGTTGAGACTAGTAGTTCGAAGTCAACTTGTTGAAATTCTCCTAATTTTTCATTGTCTTGAGAACACTGAAGTCTGGGCGGATTACTACAAATACTAAGGTAATTATGCGTTTTCTTACTTCGCCTCATTAGTCCGTATTATTATTAAATTGCCTATGCAGCCGTCAATTTGCAGGCTAGGCTGTGTAAATTCATACACGGACCATACAGTAGTCAATCACGGAACGGAATCCACTGAAAAATATGGAACACGTGTTAGGATTTAGGAAACAAGATGAACTTCCTAATACCAGAAATATGGAGTAATGTGTCGTAAAGCTTTCTAGTCAATTCGCCCAACTGTCAATTCGCCCACCTACCAATTCGCCCAACCTACCTGGTCAATTCGCCCAACTCCATTGGTCGATTCGCCCAACCCCCTTGGTCAATTCGCCCAACCTAAATTAATTTGCCATATCGGAGGTATAACATGAATGATTAAACTAGACATTCGTGGACCCGACGTTCTAATCTTTGCCCCGCCCGATTTCCTGAATATGAATACATTTCCAGTTCATTCAGTGAGCCCGACGTTCGAATCTACTTGCCCCCGCCCGATTCCATGTCAATTCTTAGATATTCCAATCTAACGGTGAGCTCGACATACGAATTTACTTGTCGTTGACCGATCCCCTAAATTACCTGAACATCTTATTTATTTATTCAGTGCGGCCTGTACCTGTCCCCGCTCTATACTTTCAACTGAATCGGACCATATTTATTTTTGGTTGGGCGAATTGACCAAGGAGGTTGGGCGAATCGACCAATGGGTTGGGCGAATTTACGAGGTTGGGCGAATTGGTAGTTGGGCGAATTGACAGTTGGGCGAATTGACCAGCTTCCGTCGTAAACGATCCCTAACAGTTTGGTTGTATTTGAATGGAAGTGGAACATTCCATAGAATCGAGAGTTTCAATTGACAGTTGGGCGAATTGACCAGCTTCTGTCGTAAACGATCCCTAACAGTTTGGTTGTATTTGAATGGAAGTGGAACATTCCATAGAATCGAGAGTTTCAGTCACCCTTGTTTTGAATGAAATAATAATACTAATCAGTACTAGTAATAATATAGGCCTAGGCCTACTGAAGGCGTAATAATATAGGCCTACTGAAGGCCCCTCAGCCCTAGGCCTAACTTAGGCCTATGCTGATTTGAGAAAACAACCTGAACATGTATGCCTAGGCCTAGGCTATGTTGAGTTGATCACTCTCAGTCTCATATATTACTAGTCTCTTTCTCAGCGCTGTTGCATGCCTTTGAGAACTTTTTTCAAGTTGTGGTGCATGACAATTAAACATTCTTTTCAAAGTATCCACCGCCAATGGAGGGTTGTTGTGAAAAATGATTTTCCTGTTCTTTCCTTTACGTTATTGACAGATAGAGGTCAGTTCTACACTGAAAACCTTTTCTGTTAGTGTTATGACTAGAATTTAAATATCAATTCATGGAGCATATTGTATAATTGCCCATGTTTTTCTCTTTTTTCATACCCTAATGCAAGGAATTTATGATCGGAATTATACAGTACTTCAGTCAATCACAATTTGGAAATCATGCATTTTCAGTTTTGCAGATTTTTGCCATGGCAAGTGCAATGCCACAAATTCTGATAACCATCTAGTAGTAGTACTGCAAAGATAAAGTATCTATCGCAAATGGAGGGTTGCCGTAACAAGTGATTTTCCTGTTCTTTCCTTTACGTTATTGACAGATAGAGGTCAGTCCACACTCTTGAGAATGCCATAACCGATTTTTGTCATTCTCTTTCATTTCAATAGTTATACTAAACTGGCAGATACTGTAACCCAGGCAGTGTGGGTAGATTATTTTATTCAGTGACCCTACAAATATGGCCCCAAATAATCATGGATATCAAATGAAACTGATAGCTACAACAAAATGAATATTTGTTTTGGTGCATCCTCAGTTGAACCACTTGGTTTCGTAAATGATTTGGAATCCGATTGTTTATGCGCAGTTCATCGCGCACGTCCTGAACATCTCATGGAACCGGAAAACAATGCGCTGATCAATCCATCATATTGATTGACTCATCATACTGTATGCACTACGCCTATACTGCTGTTACACTACCGTTGACAGTGTTCTGTAGTACTGTATTACTAGTTTCCAACTTTTAGGCCTTATTTGATCGCCCCCAGACTGCCCCAGTTTTTGACTGCTCTAGCCTTCTTGTCCTCATGTAACCCACTTTAACTTGAGACATTTTTATAGATCATTGAAATTCTTACCTAGGGCACTGTGAGTGTGAGGTTGGATTATGGATTGATGTGATATTTTCAGGGTATTGTTTCATTGGCAATACAGGGTAGGTGTGGAATTTATCACACAGTTAAATCTTGATGTTGTGAGTTTTCAGTTCTCATTTGAAAAGAAGACATTTACTCAACCTTGAATTTCATTCTTTTTTTTTCCAGGGACAAGGAAGATGTATTCCTCTTCAATTTGACAGGTTCCCATCTTTGTCCACTCACACATCAGTATAAGCATGTGGTAAGTAAGATTCGGCTGCACAAGAACTGAGATTTATTTTAAAAGTATTCAGCAATCCTACACAATTTGAGTCGCATTTTGTGATATGCCATATTTGCTATTTCAAACGCTCATACCAATATCCGATTCCAAACAGAATGCTCCCAGTAGCCAGCAACATCATATTTGGCTGAATGCTTTTGGAATGACTTGATGAATTGTACGATATATGCATATTTGCACACTTACATATACGAATATGATACTGCAACAGAATTTGTGACATGACCCCTCAAAATTAAAATTACTTGAATATTTCAATTACTAACCATTCTAGAAACTCTACAGACATACAACATAAAATAAAATAGCAGAGGATAACTTCATATCGACCAAATTGAAAAAGATGACGAACAAAATATATGAGCCAGTGAGTGGATGATGTTCGTAACATGGTGTCTTTAATATAATAGCCACTCTAGGTTT
Source organism: Pentamera pediparva (assembly GCA_025400115.1). Taxonomy (NCBI): domain Eukaryota; kingdom Metazoa; phylum Echinodermata; class Holothuroidea; order Dendrochirotida; family Phyllophoridae; genus Pentamera; species Pentamera pediparva. The sequence goes on from JAODTT010111022.1 coordinate 3,896, forward strand.
TTCTGTCTAGATCCTGAAATTCAACCCGAACAAATTGAAGGAGATGACAGACAAAATATATGATTATGTGCCAGTGAGTGGATGATGTTCGTAACATGCCGTCTTTGATAGCCAATCTATGTTTTTCTGCCTAGATCCTGAAATTCAACAAGTTATTGCTGGACATACCTGTAGTCTAACATCAGCTATTACCGCTGGCTTTCAGAAATCTCCTTCATATATCAGTTGTGTGACATAGTAATTATTGTGATTAGTAGACACTGTTATGAACACAGTTATTGCTGGACATATCACAAATCACAACATTTGCTGCCATTCCCTAAAACGGGCAGTTATTGGAATTAGCCATCAGACTTTAGTCATGCTAATCTTATCCCATTTGTGGCTAGTCATTTATGCCTCTTAAGACACCAATGATAAAACTACTCATGCGCTCCATGCATGACTATAGAGCAATTAATCTGCAACATAATTCTTGAGTGCCTGATAGGTGGTGCATATTGACAAAACAACTAAATTGTATCATTTTATTTGAGGCTTAAAAACGGAGTACTAAAAATGGGTGATGTTCGTAACATCAAGACACCATTGAATTTTCCAGACAAATATGTCTATTTTGTAAAGTATGAATGTCTTCCAGAAATGATAACTTCATAGTTTTACATGGCCAATGACATGATTTGTAGCCACATACTGTACAAACTAATGAAAAATATCCCCTTCCTGGGGGGAAATATACTGTACCACCGTTACGAACATCATCCAACTTTTGTAATGACTGTCATTTTATTGGCATAATCTCACATGTCTGGTAACTTAGTATTTGGTGAAGCCTCTCAAGAGGGTTGCATATATTGCCACAACCCTGTGGATGAAATACAGCGTTCAGCAAGTGACATTTTCGGGATATTGTTTATTATGCACTTGTCAATTGTATGATGCAATGACACACCGGTATGCACTTGTCAATTGTACAGTATAATACGCTGCACCCCTACAGCCCAGGACAGAGGAGTTATTGCACTGAGGTGGGTCAACAAATGGGGTACAATGACACACCCCTTGACTTATCATCACGGACTATTCTGAATTTGGCATTCCTCCTGGATAGAGTAATTAATTGCATATTTGTTCACTTCCATGACAAAATTATTGCACTTACATCCATAGGACAGTTGCCTATAATTTAATTTATCTTTCCAATTTCAGAAACAAGTGAAGATTACAGTGTGTGTTCCACTTCAGCTTGAGAGCCTTTTTTCATTGTCCACTCACCATTATCATGTGGTAAGTAGCGCTCTGCCATCAGCACAAGTATATTTTAGATGTGAACGACTAGTAGTGAGGGTTTGAAGGAGTAAAACATAATTGACCCTTCCAATGCCTAAGTACTATTTCAATGCGCCATATGTGACTTCAGTTGACTCTGGATTTGAATCCTGTATACTCGTGAGGGTTAGTTACAGTACGGTCACCGAGTGATTGATTATGACGTTGTTGGTTTACAGTTACTTACATTACATGTCTTGTTCGTGGATTATTCCAGTCTTGATGTTACTCGTGCTGAAACGAAATTCAAAGCATTTCCACACACAGCAATATTATAAACAGTACTCTTTATTCATATTTGCCAAATACTGCTAAAGTGCAAATCATGACGTTTGTTGGTTGTCCATGAGCTAATACCTGACCGAGGCTCCTAAGAGCACAGGTGGCTGTTTCATTGTTTTCAGTAGTACTCATATACCTCTCTTCCCCATGGCTATGGAATTTACCTGCAAAGGATATTTTCGGCGATAACTCATCAACGCACAACTGATTGAAACGATACTCGGTTTGGGTATACAACATGTCCCTCCTAGTACAATTTTGGATGAGTTCGAAATTAGGCAATATCTAAAGTGCCATGACTTTTAGTGTTTCCTCCGATTGAAACCAAACTTGGTACACATGTTAGTCGTAGTAAAATCTCACATGAGTTTCAAACTGAGCGATATCTTATGAATACTGCCCTAGATATTTCGCTGCTTCTTCGCTGAATTTTGAAATTTGCCCAAGTTACACAAAACTTGGTATTCAGGGGTAACTACTAACTATTGATGCCAAAAAACATTGCGACAATTTTTGGGCCATCCAAGGTGGTATTCAGGGCTAACTATTGATGCCGAAAAACATCGCGACAATTCCGAGGTCAGCCAAGGTCAAATTTGTGATTCATTTGCCAAAAAATTCAAGTTTGTTTGATCAGTTGACAAAATTTGGTGTCATGGGGTAACAAATGGTGCCAACAACAATGGCGCTAATCCCAATGTCATTCCAAGTTGAATGATATGTGTTTGCTGCCCTCTATTTTGCCGATCATTCATAGTTTCCACTTTCTACGCCAAGTTAACAAGTTTGCCCAATTCACGCGAAACTCGCATTTGTCAAATTTGGACGCAATTTGGTCACATTGGGTAACAATTGGTGCCAAAAACCATGGCTGTAATTTCAAGGTCAGTTGAGCAGAAAATACTCATTGGTTGCTGCCCTCTTTGAAGAATTTCCACGAAATCAGCAACTTCACTCTATTAACCCGACAATTGTTAGTCAAGGGTATAAATTAATGCTGACAAACATGGCAGTAATTCCAAGGTCATCCAAGGTCAAATTTGTGATTTAGTTGCAAGTCAAATTAATTCTATCCAATGTGGATCGGGGTAAAATTGGCATTCCATTTTGCCCAATGTGGACCGAGGTTCAATTTGCAAAATTGAATAATATTGGGACATAACTGTGAGCACTGAGCAGGGATATTTACATACGTTACACGCCTGCACATGTCTACAGTAGTTCCAACTGTGTACTTCCCTTGAAACACAAATACACAATGAGTTGTCATGAAACTTTGTGATAATAATCTGAACTCTGGGCTAATGGTTGTACCTACTGTTCAAACACCACCAAACATACTTTGTAGTTTGTACCAGTCACTTTCATGACAAAATAATTGCACTTGTATATTTTTCATTTCCAATTTCAGGGACAAGTGAGGATTACAGTATCTATGTATTCCACTTCTGCTTGAAAGCCTCTTTTCATTGTCCACTCACCATCATCATGTGGTAAGTAATGTTCTGCCATCAGCACAATAAGTATATTTCCTTTGTCAGTTTGAATGTGAACGACTAGTGGTGAATAGTGATGTTTTGAAGGAGTATCATCATGATTAACCCTTTCAATGCCAAAGGTAACTTAGTCAGCATTGGCCTTACTACCTCAACACAATATATGCAACCTCAGTTGGCATTACCCTTACCTTCGCAACACACCATGGTCGAATATAGTTGACATTTCAAAAACCTTCATAATTGCTTTAGGGCATTTTCGATGAGCGCCCATGAAGTTGCCAGATGTTAAATCCTGAAAGATGGTCGAATTTCCCTTTCAATGGCGTGTAGTGTACCATGGTAATATGTGATTGAAATCATTTCCAATACATCTAACATGGCAGCAATACTAAATCACAACCAAAAAGCTGCGCCCTAAGGATAGCAGTAAAAATTTATCTGAGGATCCAAAGTTGATATATATTGTGAGGCTGTGCGCAAGTAACGATTGACAGCTTGGGATAGATTATTCAATAGGAATATCAAGTACTGATCAATTGAAAAGTCATATGAAAACACTGTTGATTATTTTAACATGAGTTATCCTGGAACAGCTTTCACAGATTTGATTTCAATTTCATGAACCAAATTCAAAATTTCCGTAAAAATCATGAAATAGGAAAAAGACGCACTAAAACCCAAAACGCAATCTACACTGCAAACAATGTGATCATGCATTTGTCAAATCCTTACTTGCTCCAACAGCCACTGGACAAATAGCAATACGGAAACGACTAATGTAGACCTGTATGTGAATTGCATACAGTAATCCCGTTAATTACATAGTTTAGTTTCACAAAGTCCAAGGCGGATGGGAAATCTGCAAGTACCTTCTAGTGTGTCACCACCTAAGGAAACTTACCACCAAATTTCCAGAAAATTTGTTGATGTTGGTAGGAGATGTAGTCAGTGTTTCACAGTTTTCATACATGAAATGATAGCTCATGATGCTCCTTGAATGGCTTTGGACTTCGACCTTCGCAAGGCCAAACAAATTTGGTTGATATCATTTGAGTCTTTCGAGAACTAAGTGTATGGTGCCTTAATTAAAGAAAATGACTGATTCAAGTCTATAGCAAAAGGTTACAAGTGGAGTTGAGGTCACCAGAGGCTAATAGCCTAGGCATATCTAGTTTGCATAGTTTGTGCAACAGTGCAATTTTGTTTGAACTCGGTGAATATGCCCTATGTTTAGTTGCAATAAATTCAAAAGTTGACTCGGGGTCACTGATCGCCATTGTAGTGTACCTACTTTGCATAATTATTTGTTCAGTTTATTTGCATTATTGGTATTTTGTTGGATTTGAACAAAACTTGTTGTGCAGGGGTTAGGATTCGTCTCAATTGAATTCAAGGTCAAATCAAGGTCATCGTGTACCTACCTTGCATGGTGATTTTCTTAGCTTTGTTGGATTTGAACAGAACTTGTTGTGCAGGGGTTAGGATTTGCTCGATTGAATTCAAGGTCAAATCAAGGTCATCAGAAATCACAATTTGCTTTTATATGTCTTTTTCACAACTTTGTATATTTGGAACAAACCTTGGTAGATGGAGAATGTGGTTGGTCCCAATAATGTTAAAGGTCAGTTCTAGGTCACTGGAGGTCAAATTTGCATTTATGATTGATCACTGATTACTTAAATGTGGGGATATACACATAGGCAATTTGCACCTGGTTATGGCCTTGTTCAATAGTGAAGCTGTTTCAAAAACATCTGGAAGCAACACATAAATGCCTTTCGGTTTTTGACATAGTAACTGATTGTATTGTACAAACCACTGATCGTGGCAGTAGGCGAGACACTGGGGGCGATTGCCTTGTCTTCCAACTGAAAAAAAGAATTCTTGGTCCCAATAATGTTAAAGGTCATTTTGAGGTCACCGGAGGTCAATTTGGCATTTATGATTGATTTCTGATTACTTGAATGTGGGGGTGACGTCAAGATTCCAGAACGATCTGTGTGAATAATTCGAAGATGACACAAGTTTGGAATTTTGGGATTTCAGCGTTATGGAATATGCTCTTTTCATCTATGTAAGTCCCAAAATGATCGGACGTAGTTTATAAATCCCCAAATTTTCGACAGTTATTGCTTTCATTGACCTTTAAAATCATGATGTTTGTTGGTTACTCAAACCATGGCTGGTATTGCATAGACATTTGCTAGTCAATTGAAAGGGCAGTCTGTTCATTTCGGCTAATATTAAACCGTCCATTCATCACTATGAGGTACAGTATATATGCTGTACGATGTTGATAGAGATCAAGGTGACCCAATTTGATAACAAATTCCATCCATTTCGGTAAAACAATAGAAATGTTTTTATGCTTAACCTGCACAAAGTGTACGTAGACATAGCCTATGCCTCTGTTGTAACTTTGTCAAAGGACGAAGTTTGGTAGTTTTATGCTCACCTTCAATGAGAACACCGATTTAAGAAGTGAAACTTTCAGGGTATTGTGTTATTGGTAATTATCTGTTGATCCCCACAGTCCAATTTCGATTTGGCTGTAGGAATCGGCTACAGAACATCAAAATTCAAATCCACAAAATTCCAAGTTTTCCAACAGTTCATTTCTAAGCTATTTTTGCTACTGTATGAATAATTTGTGCTTGATAATTTGATGGCAATTACCTGAACCGTAGCCTTATGGTTGTTTACTGTATACACTGTACAGGTACCATCCATGTACAAATTCTTCGCTACATACCACAACCAAAAATACTAGGTACACAGGTCATTTCTGTTAGAAAATTATTGCACTTTTATGGCCAATTATTTGAAATACATTTTTTGTCATACTTTCAGGGACAAGTGAAGATTACTCTATGTATTCTGCTCCAGTTTGGACAGATTCTCTTCATTGAGCACTCACTATCAACATTTGGTAAGTAACGCTTTGCCGATGCAACAACATTTTTCTCTAGTCAGGGTAAATGTGACTGTCTAGTTGAGAGCTGGATTTTTACAGTAGTATGGTCATCAGAGACTTTTGAACATTCGGAATGGACAACTAGTTGTGACATAATGGCTGTCCGCTAGACTATCATCATTCAGGAACAGTGATGTTATTTTCAGGGAGTGTACAAAATCACAGATCAGTAAAATATAAACATTACCACAGAACATTATTCACATGTGACTGTGTTGTTCAGGTCCTAGGCTCCACTTGCATTGGTGGAGTTGGTAATCATGACTGTATCAATCACAAATCTTGTTGGTGGATTAGTTCACACTGATCATTATTACAGTATGTCTGTTCCCAAAGCGTTCAATCCAAAATAATACTACACACACAACATGGGGACCATTTGATTTGTACCTCAGACTAAAATATCAACATTATTGTAATTGTGTTCCTTACCATTTCTCCCCGATGGCCACTTTACAAATAGCACTATTTGAAACGTTTATTGTACCTATCTGAATTGTGTAATTACATGGATGAAAGATGCATGATTCAATAAAATCTACCTTTCCACCACGTCAACTAGCAATAGGCTATACGAAGGTGCATGGAAATGTGCACAAACACATTTTTCATAGTACCACTTACACGCCAATGCTGACCAGCATCATTAGATAGGGGATGTCCCAAAAAGCCCTTTTAAACCAAATGTGGAATATTCTAGCATGTTGCATCGCTGAATGGCGATTTGCAACTCTTGTTATCTTGCCATCAAGGGGGAACTGCGTGAGTGGCACTCATTGACGTTACATACTAAATCAGGTAGTTTCAAATGTAATGACAGAGAGACAAAGAGTCACATTCCTGTCTTCGTGTATATCAAATGAGCAATTCTGTACTACTGTAGTTTTTTACTCAGATCACTCTTATAATCCATCTTTACAGCATTTTGAAATTACATTTTTAGCTCAAACCAGCTAGGCTGGTTGAGCTATTGGAATGGGAGCGTCACTCTATCTATCTATCTATCTATTTGGTCTCGAAAAACATGGCGGTAAATTCAAGGTCACCGGAGGTCAAATTGACGTAATTTTCTCAACCTTGTCCGATTTACACGAAATTTGGTGAGTATGGACTCCATCTGGCCCGAAGAACATGGCAATAATTTTGAGGTCACCGGAGATCAAATTTGCCTAAGTTTCTCAACGTTGTCTGATTTCCGCAACTTTGTTGGATTCACATGTAACTTGGTGGATATGGACTACATTTGGTCCCGAAAAACATAGTAGTAATTTTGAGGTCAATAGAGGTCAAGTTTGCATAATTCTCTCAACTTTGTTTAATCCAGCCTCAAATTAGCGGCCTCTACTAGCATAAAGGTTGTGATATAGGCCTATACTTGGTGGTTTACCCACCAGGAGTTGTCTGGTGGAAGTTGGTCATCATTATCGGGAATATCAAGTATCAATGATACATATATAGGGTGTTCAGTGTCTGCTACATATGGAGTGTTACGGGATCTGAGGTCCTAGGACCTAGGTCGTCTGTTGTACAATTTGAGTCATTTTGTAAAACACACTAAATGCTCCCCTTCTAGAATTCGAATCTGATGACCATGAATTTAGGTTACTCATTATCATCGGGTACCGATTCTACTTACAGGGTTCGAATCAGATGGTCATGAGAGTAGGTCATTATTGTTAGGGACCAATGCTGAATACAGAGATTGAAAGTGGAAGGTTCCCTAGTGACCAACATGGGTCATTTCCAGGAGCATATAATTTGAAATATCACATCATATGATACTAGTGCACTGCATATATAAAATATCTAATATTTGTTCAGTTTGAGCTACTGAACCATTGGTTCTCTAGTTCACATTGATTTGGTATCACGCTACAGTATATTTTGCATCCAGCCCCAATGTCAGATAATTCAGCTATACATCGCCATATTTCATCAGTGTAACATGCTAGAGCCTTCAAATTATGGTTGTGTGGTTTTTGTAACATCTACTATCTATTCATTAATGGTTCGAAGAAATATGTTTTATAGGACCATTGGCCTTTAAGGAAACATGAATTGAATTTCGAGACAATCCAAACATACTTTGTTGAATAGCTCACAAATTCATAGTTCACAAGTTACAAACTTTTCATTTATGCTACCATATTGGCCATACTTTGCAAATTCTATCATGCAATGATCGAGGGCATCTTGGTGTCATCCATCACTGTCTGGTTTGACTGTGCCACCTAGGATGACATCCATACATTTATTCGCATGTCAGGGCAGCTGGACGGGCAGTTGTCAGGCAACTGAACTGATTATAAATGTAGATCTTCCCGCCCTGCAGTCAATCTGTTGTTTCATCGAAGAGTCATTTAGCCAATTCCTACTTCAATTTCTAGCCATCTCACTGTAAATTCTGTATATACTCAGGAAGGAACAAACAATTTATCGTTGGTTTCTTTCCATCTGCCATCCAACATTACTATTCCATTTCTCACTGAATCATTTTGTAAGTGTGAGTCATACCGAAGTGTAAGTCATACTGTGGTTCTATTTTGGATAACGTATATAACATTATATTTTTTGACTTGTGGGAATTTCCAAGGTAACAGAATGGCGGTCATAGGCTATGTTGAAAACTGAATATAATAAGTCCTCATCATTAGCCAACTAAAACCTGATATTTCATTAGAGATACTATATCACTGTCGATAAACACTTTTTGAACTTTTGTGGAGTCACAATTACAATGTAATCGCAGTACAGTAGTTATGCATTATGGATAACATGGAGATGCACGTATGGTTTTTTTGGGCAGTCTTCAAGAAAACTTAATGAAGTTACAATTGAAATTACTGTTAACGAATTTATTCAATTGCATTTAGGATATATCAATTCAATGGAAGTGATTCGCAATAATGGAATGACGTATGAACCAGAATTTAATGCGAAAGTCTATTGAACATTTGAACAAGAGTTGAGGTATTTCACCTGAAGACTACTTTCAGTAGTTTGGAAGGATCAGTAATTTGTGAAGCTGTAGTCTTCCAGAATTGAGCTGAGCAAACGGCATGTATGCATGCAACCTGAATAGCCCCCTCACTGATTATCATCAACTTGAAGACATGCATTTCCCTGCACTAAACCCAATTAGATGGCTAGTACAGTAGTACTTGATTCATGATTTATATTAGCAATATTAGTTGCCGTTGCCTGTTACCGTCATTCCATTATAAATAAAATAGCCAAGTCATGGCTAGTTTCGATGTGTATTGTGCTCATTGATTCTTCGTTGTTATCTACTTTTACACATGTACAAAAGTTATTAGGTACTCTTCTATTCACAGGTCAAAATACATAAGGGCTCGTGTTGTCATAGTGATGTATTTAATAGTGGAGAATGACTGAAAATTACCGTCTCCCCTCCCCCTCCACAGCGAGTTACTAAATGCATTTCTCTTTTTATTCAGGAGCTATCCGACCTACATCACATTGGTTCATTCCACCTTTGCGTTAAAGACTTCATTGTCAGATGCCTGCATACACTATCATCTGGTAAGTAACGCTTTTACATCACCAATCGAGTTCCCCAGTAAAACAACAAAAATGGGGCCTACTACAATTAATAGTGGTTGATAAGTACAACATTGTCTGGGTTCAAATCCTTTCTACATTACAGACATCAGTGATGGGTGACAGGAGAATGCGTGTTTGGATTAGGTTAGTGGAATTGTTAATCATGACTGTACGTTTCTGATTAGTCACAAGTTTTGTTGCCGGATTAGTTTACACTGACCCATTGCAAACACTGACAATCCAAACAATACCACGCACAAATTCACAAAAGCGATGTTAATTATTGGCTCTTTTCAGGATTTCCAGAAGTTGTCAGTTCCTGAGGTTTGCTGGTCTTTCGTCGAATAGGCTGTAAATGTGACTGCCAATGGCGACTTGAGTCAACAGAAGCTAGGCCTCTGCATCACGCCATGGCTATATTCGACAGAAAAAGCCTTGCCGTCTGCTTTATTGCATTTCTGCAGAGCGTGACCAAACTTGCCAGATGATGCAGCAACTTTCTGTATTTATGTGGGCTAATTTTTGAACAGTCTATTCACCACTGGCCTAAGGCTTCCAAATGAACGGGGGTTCTGGGTGAATTCACCTCCGACATGTCAAAAGTAGCCCCTGAAATGACCAAGGTAGCCTCTGAAAAATGGATGGTTAAGGCAATGTAGTAGTTTAGAATTGCTGAATTTCACCCAAAAGTAGCCCCTGAGAATAAGTTGACGATTGGCGCAAAACGATACGAGTACGTTATACGCCTGCGACCTAACCAATGCAAACTGTACGTTGGCATAACCTGTCTCTCTCAGAACTTTGTCGTTCAAAAAGTTTCATAGTTTGTTTTCTTCGAGTCAACACATGCCAGCAGAGGATGAACATATGTTTGGAAATGGAGAAATGTATGTTATCAATCATATTGTATTCTGTCACTTTCATCAGCACATCACCCATGATTTTCACACTATTCATCTCTACTGCAGGTTCTACGTCATCTTTATGGCTGCAATCCTCAACTCGTGCTCTATCTGTCATCGTACATCAACAGCAGAGTACACCATTGATATACAACCCTTACGCAATACTGCATACAATGGCCATATTGTTAAGAGACAATTTGGTGATAGGAGAGGAATGGTTCTGGGTTCACCAACCTGTTCACAGTGTGCTTCATTCATTTGTCCACAAAATGAAAAGGCAAAACGTTCCCCATGGTGGTCTCATGCATGGCCAGCAACTATTTGGACATGTCTTACTAGACCCCATTACACTGATGCTCACAAATTCATGCAGTTCATGCCACATTCACTGAGGCAACTATGGATGCCTAGTATTCATCAATGGCTGCCATCCATACGTAACGCTTTTCACACACCTCCTTCCTTCCAGGATGTTACTGCACAGTTCAAAAATGTCCAATATCAACTACAGAGTGGGGTACTTGCTGAAATCCTGAAAGCCCTCGATGAATTCTGCTATCCCATTGTACGGTGTCCAGTTGGCTGTTTCATGTTCCTTGATGACATTCTGAGAGGCAAACTCACTCTTGCTTCTGGGGCACATTACCTTGCAACCATATGCCCCTCCTTTCACTCTTTCGCAGCAGATCAGCACTTCCTCGATGGCTCACGATCGGATTGGCCATATCCATATGAAGACATTCTAGGAACAAGTGCTCCGAGTTTAATTATTGATGATGAGAAAGGTTTAACTTTTCTCATGTGCTCATCTACTGTGCATTGCCCACCTTCTGTCAATAGACTCCATGTTCCCACCAACCCTATTCTGAGAAATGTTGCACCCCCAGCTCCCGATGTTCTAGCTCCAGCAGTTGTAACAAGCAACATCTGTCGGCCTGGCCGCACAGGTCAATACACCTCTGCCTTCCCAGTCTACAGGCAAACTGGCAGCACATCTGGCTTGTCTACCTTTCGCTTGTCATCAAATGTGCAAACATATGTTCCATCTCCAGAGATTGCTGCTGCTAAGGGTTTGGTTCTACAGCATCGGCCAGATATCTTACATTCAGCACAGCAAACTACACATGTTGCATCAACAATACCACATCTGATAGATAACTACATGTCCTCTCACCATCCCACAGACCAGGATATTGACGTACACAAAAGGACAGGATCATACATGGACATGGAAGATGCATTCTTCTTGTCAGATGTTTACAATACCTCCCAATCAACCTGCACTGGACTGCAACCAGCGAATGCCAATCCTGCGTACACCAAATTGAAACCTTCACATTGTTTACCTACTGTACATCCTGCAGATGGCATTGGATCACAGCTCTTTCAAATACCACATGCTCAGTTTTATGGACAGCGGAATAATAGTCTCGGGCCTGTCATATACTCAACCTTGATGTCATTCCTCAACAGTTCTTATCTGTATGAAGCCGTGTTGCAGGATGTCAAAACAGCTGAGAATATTTCCATCTTGCAGGAAACCTTGCTATCGCTTCTCCCAAAACTGCGTGTCTCCCATGCAGGTGCCAGAATAAAACAGGAGCACATTCAGGCCTTAACTGAAATCCTGCCTGGAATCGGAGGAAATTTCCCTGAAGAACGCATTGCACGATTCATCCGGCTCGCATGCAGTCAGGTCTCGTCATTTCAGTTCCAGAGTTTACAGGACTTGCAGCAAACTTTGGCCATTGCTGACAAGAACATTGTCATACTCACTACAGACATACCTCATGTTGAGAATCTCGATATACCAACTGAGCTCCATGATGACCATTGGCACCTTGTGCTCTCACTAACTGCTAGAGATGCTTTCCACATGACTGCACGATGGAATGAAAATGTTGCTTGGCAAGCACTTACAACACTTCCCATGGTCAACCGGCTGCCTGCACAGCAGCATCTTCTGATGTATGTACGCAGAGGCTACCGCATCCCATCAGCTCAGAGACTCATGCTTGAGAGATGTTGTGGCCAAACACAAGCACACTGTCTTCTTCACAGTCGATTGCTCATCCGTCAGGCACAAGGCAGTCATCACACATGCAGTGTGCCAACATGCACTTGTGTCCTCTTCTGGCGTTGCCCTAATTACTTTGGCGAAGAACAACACTGTACAGTTGGATTGTGTAGAAAGCATTTCAAATTAGCGATACAGGATCTGCCTCATGAAACCTTCACTGTAGGTGAATATGGTCCCCATCCCAGAACAGAGACAGTTACCACTCGAAGGAAACGTTCTCGCCCCAATGAGGACTCCCAAGGGTATTCTGATGAAGACGGTAATGACGAGGAAATGATCAGTTTTGCTTTTGACTTTCATCCACCTATGCTGGATGATGCTACTGACCATCCACAAGACCTGTACCCCATTGGTGACACAAATGGAATGGAGAATGCCTGTCCTCTTGCTACTGCTACTGATGTCATTCCTGTCTACATGACTGAGAATAGCTCTACTACATCTGGACACTTCTATCTGAACCATCATCTGCGAGTCATGGCTAGAACATCTTTTACACAGAAGCCACCCGTTCCAATACTCCAACTTCTTCAGAACATTTGTAGTAAGTCCCCAGACTGGAGTGTGCCACTAGTTTATCCTGAAGGTATGCTCTTCCCACGCATTTTCTGGGCTACTGAAGGTCACTCAGTCATTGGTGCTATTCCATCGGTTTTGTACACTAACACCATAAAGGGCCAAAACCTCAAAATGGTTGCACCACTCAAGGACCATCTCATGACTAGGATACTGGACAGCAGTCTCCTAACATCACATGACATGCCATACCTCCAATTTGCATTCGACCTCATCCTCAACAGTGATTTGAATAGAAATTCGGCCAAAATTGCTTGCCATCGTGGCTTGGAAGCTGTTGTCAGAGATTGGGAGAGAATACAACCTGAGATGCAGGATAGCCTCCTCCAATTTGATGACATTGATTCACGCAGACGAGTCAATGAACTGGTTGCCACACTGCGTACAGAAGGGCCATGGTCGTATTTCATCACTCTCACGTGTAATGACTCTGCTACTCCAGGTGTCTCCCCACTTAGAGCAACAATACAACAACATGCTGACCAACACTGTCCAGATAAATTGCATGATTTGTTGCAGAATTATTCAGTCATGTTGACTCGTGCATGGGAACGCACAGTCCACTACATTTGGCAATACATAACAACTAGCCATGAACAAATATTAGGGCCAGTGAAGAGTTCATGGATGAGATTTGAGTTCCAAAGTGCTGGTGCTCTGGGCAATCGTCCACATGTCCACGGTGGCATCACTTTACAAGAGGAGTCTATGGCTACAACGTTACAACGTGTTCGATGCTCAAACATGGCTATGTGGGCACCAGACACCGCTACTGACTTCAATTCATTGAAGGCAGACGGTCTTGTGAAAACGATGAAAGATTATGAGAACCTACAGTATTTGGCCAACACTTTGCAGCAGCATTCATGTACAAAGGCAGGTGGTAGATGCTTGAAGAGAAAATTGAACGATGACACGCTCATCTGCAGAGTCCCCAAGCACCCACCAAGTTTCTGTTACAAGTTTGAGGATCATGGCATTTTGTACCCTGAAGATACCTACGCGGAATTGGCATACCTAGATCTTGCCACATTGTGTGCTTGTGGACTGCATTGGGAAACTGGACCACAGTTCAAAGCTGGCATATGGCACTATCCAGCTCAAAGTGATGAACACTTTGTCCCTACAGTTCCACGACTATTTGTTGCTATGAAGTCTAGCACAAATGTCCAGGTCTGTGATAGGAAGTTTCAAGTTTCGTACTTAGCAAAATATGCAGCGGGTGTAGAGGAGAGAAGACCTATCGAAATAACACCCACATCTGCCCCTGGCCAGGTGTCGGTACAGGCACACAATCTCACTAATGCCAAGATAACGAGTCAGCGCATGCATCCGGCAAATCAGAAACATACACACCTTGCACGAGAACTGGCACTTACCGAAATGATATGGTATGTGTTACAGTTTCCTTATGTCCTTTCCAGTACCAGTTACGTCCATGCATCAACTAAATCACCGGAGTGTCGCTCTGTAATTCTGAAATACAGGCGACATCAACCTCCCCAAGAGGAACAAGATGGTGGTGGAGGACTGCCTCAAGCAGCTGTAGACAGGTTAGCCTTGCCACCATGGCGACAATTCACACCATCTCAGGTTGCTGCCATTTCCAGTTACGTGCGAAGCAACTATTATCTGGACACTACTTCCACATTCTCAATTAGACCACCAGAGCTCATTCTCTTTTCCAATTTAGAACTATATCTGCGATGGTTCATTTGGAAGAAGGACACGAAGGCTCAGCTGGCCCCAGTCCTCGGGGATTCTCATATGATTGATGGCGCTGGACGATGTGTCCGAATCCGTACAGCACATATATCTGATGCTGCGGCCTACATACTCGATCTGACAGCCAGCGATGATCAGACAATTGTGGACACTGCAACAGATCTGTATGCTGAAATATTTGAACCTGTGCAGCAATTGCAACTTCAGGAAGCTCCTACGACTGACCACTACCTGCGCTTTGTTGACCAAACTGACACAAGACGCAATGTAGTTGTCTTCCGGGCTCCATATCCATCAAACCTCCCTGAATTCTTTGTTCACCTCATTTTATCAATGGGCCACTTTACTGCTGAGCAAGACATATACAGTCAACCTAACATGACTGCTGCCTTCCATGCTGCACAACTCATTGCCAATGAATTGGCAGATGAGACCGATGTTAAAAACATTGCACATGCATATGTCACAGATCAACTATTATGGTTTCCTTTTGGTTCACATGCATTTGCCAAACATCTGACTGATGCTCTTCAGACACTGCGAAGTATCCTGCTTGAGCCTCATCTACATGATCATCTCCCATCAACTACAGAGGAAGACATTGCTGATGCCATTCAAGATGACCTCATCAACCACGAACGTTTCCTACGGCACACTGCCATAGATGCCCTCCGAGGAGAAGCCATCCCACACTTCCCAGATGTTGAACGATTCCAAGAAGGTGCAGTTGTCTTCATACCACAGATTACCCCTGTCCCAAATCAAAGTGCAGCATCATTACAAGAACAGACAACATCACTGATCACGTGCATCACAGCAATAGACCAATACCCGAGTCCACAACGTAACCATCAGAACTGCTTTGTTCTTGTTGGCCCACCTGGAGCAGGGAAAACTCATATTTTGCTAATTGCAGAAACATATGCACTGTCGAAGAATATGCGAGTACTTCTGACTGCCATCACTTCGGAGAGATCAAGACGACTTGGAGGCATGCACATTCATATGCTCTTTCATATACCAGTTTTCAATGTTCAAGTGCAGACCATACCACATATAGTGTCATCAGCTCTCCTGAGTCTCAGCAAGAAGCCAGTGCAGATGGCTATGCTCCAGCGATTGCAGGTTCTCTTCATAGAAGAAATAGGCCTTCTCTCGGCTCAGCTGTTTGCTGTTATTGACAGTATCCTCAGGTGTGTCAGGAACTGTGACGAACCGATGGGAGGGATTCTTGTTATCGCCACAGGTGACCCATACCAGTTGCCACCAGTTGATGGTACCCCATTCTGGTCAACACACCATGTCATGACCTCATTCCAGGTGATTTCGATGGAACATTATGTAAGAGCATGCCAAGATCCCGACCTACAACACCTCATACAGATACTGCGGAATGTAAACATCACAGAGGAACAGATCAATTGTTTTCTTGAAGTAATATCCCAGCGATGCTTGCCCAATGCAGTCCCATCGTGGGATGATGTTCCATCAGAAGCTCTTAAGATCGTAGGGACCAAAGCTGCCTGCCAAGAAATAATTGATGGTTACATAGAACAGAATCTCACTAACCCCACACTTGAATGCAGAACGTTCTTTGCCACTGATGAGGTAGAGACCACACAAGGACTATGGGCCATTGCAAATGCCACTGTTCAATTCAAGCTTGACAAAGCCTGTCTTGAGAATCGAAAGTTGGTGTTATTCAAGGGTCAAATACTTCGCCTCACTTACAACAATACTGTTCCTACGAATGGATTACCTAGGTTCTCTCAAGGACAACTCTGTATAGTCATGGATCTGCCAAATGAGGACAATCGACTGCACCTCAAACTAGTCCCACCTGGGGAAAGGCACATACCTGACCATACTGAGAACCTTCCTAACAATGATCAGTGGGAGTTGTTCTATTTGTCACCAGCTCCAGCACCATTGGTCATTGTTGGCAGAGGTCACACTAAGGCTCGGCGAATTCAATTCCGTGTCACCTACTATGTTTGCAGCACAGTTCACAAGGCCATTGGTGCTACGTGCGCACAAATTGCCACACAGATATCATGTCAACAACGAAAATTCCAGCTGTGGGAAAGACACCAATTGCTGGTGCTCATTAGCAGAGTGAAGCACTTGGACAACATCATCTTTGTGACACATGACTACAACGATACATTAATGGGCATAAGGAAATTGCTACAGAATACCCCACTATGGCTAGAGCACATTAATAACGTCCTGTTAGCACTAGACAATACTTCGCCATCAACATCAATTTGTCACAACCACGACCCGTTTCCACCTACCATTCGAATGCAGCAATTACCCAACAGTAGTATCGGTTTTGTTTACATGCTGGTAAGTGTGTCTCAGCGCAATTTTGCCTATGTTGGAGAAAGTGCATGCATAAAACGGCGACTCCAGCAGCACAACAGTGGCCATGGATCCAACTTCACAAACAGTCCTCAACTCCGTCCATGGATGTGCTTTGCGCTAGTGTACAGATTCCCAGGGAATGGTGATACCCAAGAAAATATCAATGCTAGGAAGAGCTTTGAACACCAGTGGCATACCAAGAATGCACGAGACCACCTCCCCAGCACACGTACGATCTACACTAATGGTAAAATTGTTTTCAACACCATGCGACTTAGATATCCACGTCTCATATGGGAGGAGTTTGGACAAATTCAGTCCTAGTTACTCTGATTGCATCAAGTACGTATTATGCTCTGTCATCAATTGTTTTGTAGACTGTACTACACAACATTTCCAAGGTTGAGGAAATTAGAAAGGATCCAACGTCAAATTTCAGTCACACAGTTTTCACTATCCATAAACATGAATTGGTTATGTTGCTTCCTGTTTTCAACATTCCTTTCATACAATACAATAACTAATTGGTGATCATTTCATAAATTACAGGTCTTGTGGTGGCGCTGCATGAAACATTGTCTCACCAGCTGTCATCCATGTTGAGGAATATGCAAGGACCTGTGTATCAGCAAAACTTCTATTGGTCCATTCTGCTACATGCAGGGTTGGATGATTTAAATCACTCTGATTTTAATTCAAAAATCATGATTTTAATTGGTTCATTTGATCTCAATGGATTTATTTGATTCAAATCACTGATTTAAATCATGATTTTTTGCAAAAAATCACCAACCCTGGCTACATGATGTTGTCTGCCCATTTCTTCTTAGGTCTGCCTCTTCCTCTTTCCAGACATTGCTCCTTGTCAAATGGTCGTTCATACTACATGCCCATACTATCTTAATTTCATCTCTTACATACTTGCCAATGGATCCTTGTGGCGAGGTTGTTGTTGATTGAATATTCTTTGTACTGTATATCAGTTTTGTTATATGCTCTTCCATTCATTCAGCTCTATATCTGCCGTCAAATTATTTTGTTGTAGTTTTGTTGCTTCAAATTCTTCCTTCATGAAGGAGACCAGAGGATTTTGTCTACAGGAACTTAAGTTAGAATTTAGAGTGTACAGTCCATTTTTCTATTAGCTTTTGCTGCGATATGTTGTAGCACTTACTCAAACGCATTGATTCGTGCAATTGGCGTTACAAATCGTCTTCAGCATTTCAATACAGTTTTATTGGGTCATTCTAAGCATCCATGCACATTTAAACTAAGCAATGTGCTTTGCAGAGAATTTATTGAGCATAGCCAAGTTTGAACTCCTAGTACCAAAACCACTCTACCCTAGTCATTTTGTCAGTCCAACTTGCTTCTCAGGTATTTTCATTCACGGCATAATGCTTCAAAGGGCAGCCTCCGACAGACCTAACTCTTGATATGTCAATACCATCTTAGCATAATGCAGATGATGGTTTCTAGGTTTCCCCATGAATTCTTCTGGATTATATGCTTTGTTGCCTTAGTACTGTAGTAACTTCTTGGAAGTACATCAAGCAATCCCATTGCTCAAATCTTTTTTGGTAGCTCAAATGTCATGGTCTAGTACTCTGATGCATACAACGAAGTGACAGTACTAACCAAGTGTCTGTAGAAAGCTTAACTTTGTCCTGATTGAGACTTCCTTCAATTTGACTGGGGTTAGAGCTACATCACTAGTGTTGTTGTCAGTTCACGGCCCAATTACCACCTCCAGCACTACTCATTGGTCATTACTACAGATACTTGTCTCATGAACCATGTCAACAACACATACCAGCACTGGGAAAGACACCTATTACTGGTGCTGAGTAATGAACTGAAGCCCTTAAAGTGCTGTCAGCAACATGTTTAGGTGCTTGATGCGCTCAATTCTCACCACTCATTCGAATGCAGACTTCAGCTAACAGTAGTATTTGTCCTGTTTACATGCTGGTGAACCCGTCCCATTGCAACTTCACATTTATTGTTGAACCCGTATGTCAAAAACAATGTCGTTAACAACAAAAGTGTCACAGTTCAAACTTCACAAACACTTCACAACTTGGCATTCGGATCTGCTATGCAGTTGTGTACAGATGCTCAGATATTAAGGTGACATGTGATACCGGGAAGAACTTCCAACATCAGAGACATGGATGAAGACTGTTGTAAGTACAATTTGCCCGTATATTTTTCTAGCCCTCTCCATCACTCGCATTCCCAACTTCATTTGTGGAAATGAATCATATGCAGGTAGTGATTCTCCAATAACATGGTTTGCATGCGTCAAAGTACATGATGTGTAGTATGCAAATAGACATTTCTTGCATGTAAACAATCACGATTTCAGTACCTGCAGTCCCCTTCCATTCAAATGGTTGGTTACATGAATATTGACAGATACTGATAACCACATCACTAGGTGAGAGGATGCATTCCCTCCATGGGTAGGCATCCTCTCACCACCAAACATCACCACAATCCCTAGTGGTCTCATCTCTCCATCTATAGTGCCAACAGCAACATATTGATTCCCAAAGTGCCAATACAATCCTATGCACACTGCATACTATACTTATATGTTGCTTCCCACATTTCTTTCCAGGCAGATAATCTACATACAGCCTTGTTACAGCCGCTGATAAATCTGGCAATCGTAGTGCGAATGCTCTAACATTTTAAAGTTCACAGGTCAGCATTAACGACCGATTGCACTCCCTCCAGACCAGTGCACTGAATGAGGAGAAACATTATGTACATGTCACTGTTAGTAATATCTCATTACTTCACACTTCTTGTTTCTTATGCCACAGTTTTTTCTCTTGTCATTTCAGAAATCATGCTTGCTCAATATCTCGAAACGGGTGACCTGGGAGCAGCTATGGCAGTATTCAATCACGAGGCTGTGACGAACGTTGGGCTGTCCGATCTACTAACAAACGCACAGGAAAATGTCAGGATGACGGCCCAAGTCTTGTCCGTCAAGAAGCCCAAGGCTAAAAAGCTTCACAAGGAGGGATACAAATACGCGAAAATAGACAAACAGTATGACAGACTGGTCCTCCTCAGGTAAGATATATTACGGATTATCACAGCTACTGACACAGCTACTTCAGTAGTATGGGTCAGCTATCCATTCCCAACAGGCAAGCATCTGCTCCATGTTTTTGAGTGCACAGGACCATAGGACCCAGTAGTGCAGCTCTCACCAGCCAAGT
The DNA here is from genome assembly GCA_025400115.1 of Pentamera pediparva. Classification (NCBI taxonomy): domain Eukaryota; kingdom Metazoa; phylum Echinodermata; class Holothuroidea; order Dendrochirotida; family Phyllophoridae; genus Pentamera; species Pentamera pediparva. Next base: position 24,433 of record JAODTT010111022.1, read on the forward strand.
GCCCCATGGATCATGCAAATGTCATGATGAAGGTTATATGCCAACATTCTATGGGGACCAATTTTGTTGAACGTAGGTACCAGGCGGCATGATTGGCTCCATAGTATTCTTGGTTTGGCATCCGTTATGCCTTGTTTATTAGTAACAATTAATGTAGGTATAATGGTGCCTGGTTGTTTACATAATTCGTAACACAAGTTACCAATGGCAACCAACAGCGGCGGAAGGGTGGTCGAACAGTATCAGTACCGCTTGACAATTCAATGGGTCCGGTTCATCTCGGGTTTGATTCCCACATTCACCATCGGGCGATTTTCTCCAGGAGTAAGTAGCTGTACTCACACTGACAACTGGCGGCGCTTTAGTCTCCTGGCTCTGCTGTGGCGCAATTAGCTCGGTAACTACGGGGGGTTGATTTTAGTTATACAGTTGCAATAAGTCTGGTAGATCAGCTGTACCCAGTTGATGTGGTGAACTTCAAAAATGCAAAAAACATGTGGCAAAAACCAAAATGAGCTTCTGCTCCTCCAGGATCGAAGAAAGTGGTTGGATCCTGGGGCTCACGGATCGTCCATCGGATGGGAACGTTAAATGGCAGTCCCGGAAGCAGGTTGGGAATACACATCTGCCTAGATAATATCTGAGCACCTGTCCAAAGAAAAGGCGAGTTATCGCCAGTGCCCATCCACCATCAACACGGCCAGGGTTCCTCGATGAACCTTCAGTGGCTTCTTGGACCTGTGGAATGATATCATTGCTCTGCCACTGCCTGCAGTTGTTCATAAATTTGCTTTCACTGTCCTGGTGTTGAATAGTAACTTCTGGTTTCACAAATCTTGGAGGTCTGGACAGTCTCCTAGTATCACAATACTTTTTGACTCTGCTCACCTCCCACTAACAAATGTATACTGGGCACAAAAAGCAATGCATTTTAGTATTGCTCCACAGATACCACAGTTGACTTACAATGTCTCGTTTCTTTTTCCAGGGAGCTAACAGAAGGAGACCTCTTCTACCTGCTGTCGGAGACCCCGCTGGATACGAGGCAGATGTTTAAAGTGCAATCATTCACGTGGATTGGAGCAGTGGTTGGTCTGTTCGAGCCGGAGTATAAATCGATGCTCAATCACGTCCCCATCATCTCCTTGGACCAACCACTGCTCCCAATAAAACCAACTGTGACAGACAAGATCACTCGACCATATGTGGCTGAATATTCAGACAAGCTAATCCCGAGGTCCCTGTTCATCCAGGATGCGTCCCTGTCTATTACGAAAGCAAATGTCATCGGCGGATGTGGCTCCGATTTCTGCGACAGCCAACACGATGCAAATACTCCATGCCCAGCAACGGTCACCAACGATGTTGGAAAGCGAGTTATCCAGTGCCGTATAACGTCCAAAGAAGCCAACATCGCTAACGCCCCATTCACCTCCGCTTCATTTTCAAGGCTGTTCCTCACAGAACATATCATGAAGGTCAGTGCCTCTTCTTATTATATCTTTGCAGCACTGATAAGTGTTCAAAAATATCAGGGAGCTCCTGCCAAGAACTGAAAGTGCACTAATTCCTAATGCTGTATCAAATTCACAGAAAACTTGTTAATAATGTGCCGACCTAATTGAAAGCTCAGATAAGTTGCAAACGAGGCGATACCATGTATGCTTTCCTCTATTTTGCACTTTACTGAAAACTATCCAGTCGTTTCCATTTACACAAGGTACTTGAACAGTGGTAGTTATTTGGCACCGAAAAACAGCTCATCCGAGGGCATCTGCAATGTTTTTGGGGGCAGAAGACATACGAAGCAGAATTCACAACCTTGGTCTACTTGATAATTAATAATGTGAAACGTTTGTCACTTGAAACCATGGCAACCAATGTCGAAGTACCTTTTCAACACAGGAAATATAAGGGTGCCTGCATTTACATAGCACATACTGCTGGATAATACGCCAACGTTTTCACGGCTAAATTACAAATTTGTGCAAATTGGGAGTAAATGCTTGACCCTTCATAGCGTGAACCCATGTCAAGTAGGTAATATATTTCATCTTCACCAATTTGAACCAGCATTGTCAACCGGTTCTAGGCACACCAATTTCTCAAGCATGTGGGGAAATCTTGGCAATTTACCCATGGGCAATATCTACTCACTTCAGTGATTTGTAAGTTTAGATGTTACAATCGCTTTGCCAAGTCCACTCCTGCTGTTCACATCACCAGTCACAACCACCGGAACCAAGCTTTTCGGAATCATTCAACAGGAGAAACAGCCTGCCAGCTATGACAGTGGCATATATTACAGGAGTATTTCACAACCTTTTTCAAGGCTCAATTGCCATATGTGCATGCCTGACCACTACTGGGGCAATGCCTTGAAGATGTTTCCCCAATTGCCCAAAGGGCTAATTACATACGGACGACAATCCTTCATTCAAATCATTGGTGCACCCTGATCAGTCTCATAACCTTTCGACTACAAGCCCTACAACTACCATGCTGCAGTATACTCTTTGCACCATAATTAACAAAGCAGTACTCGTAACACTTTCTTTCTCAATTTCATATTCCACAGCCCACAAGCGCACAAATCCCCATGATGGAGGTGAGGCAGCACATCAACACAGTTCTACAATTGTATTCGGATAATCATGTCACGTGGAACATTTCAGGGTGGTATAAGCCTGGCATCAGGGCTAACGATGAACAGGTACGAGAACCCAAATTCCATGTGACGGCTGTGACACCGAGCAGAGTGTTGGTTGATGCCCCACTTTACAATATTGAAGCAGTGGACAATGAGCGGCAGATAGTGGAGGCTGCCATACAGAGACCATGTCACCAGCGTGTCCCTGCACCACAGCAACAACACCAGGCACGAGGCCCAGCATCAAGGATGCAGCAACAGCCACCGGCAGGGCCAGCACCGCGAAGGACATCAACCCAACGGCAGCCCACCGCCCCCAGTCACTCCACACCGCAACCCCAGCCGATTTCTCGTGGAGGTGGACCAAGTCGCCCTTCCCAGCCGCAACCGATTAGCCCAAACCAGTCGTCTCATCCTGCAAACCGTCAGCTTGCCCAGCCCCGTCCAACAGCACCAGCAACCGTGACATCTAACCAGTCACCCAGTCGACCACGAACGTCACATCCTACCCCAGTTCGACCGCCACCAGTGCATCAACCACGCCTTCCTCAGACAACACTATCGCAGCCCCCTCAGGCCACAGCAACGTCACATCCCAATCAAGCCCGACCGCCGCCAGTACAACAACCACGCCTTCCTCAGACAACACCATCGCAGCCC
>JAODTT010111023.1:0-20696 GCA_025400115.1 Pentamera pediparva
TGCACTTGTGAGTTAACAACAGAATTTCAAAATCCATGTGCAACCTGACAGGAAGCCAGTGAAGGTCATGAAGAATAGGACTGATATGAGTGGCGAGGGTGGATTGTGTGACCAGTCCAGCAGCTGCGTTTTGGATCCACTGCAGTGTCTTAGCCGGAGAGGCGTCTCGCCTAGAGGCAATGGAGGACGGCCAAAATCTTGTGAGACAGCCAGTGTGAATTGTTTTCTTCCTTCAAATCCTACTAGATTCACACTTCAGGTGGCCTGAAAATGCTTTCAAAGCATCATATTCTGAACATATAGTCTTCTAAGGCCCGCTCGTCTCGAGTCAAGTTCTGCGCGGGTGCCCGCCACTCGGAAATGCTGATTGGTACATGCTATTGTGACTTTCAAATCCTGGCTAAGACCCTGATCCACTGTAACTTCCATGTAGTATGCCTCTAACATGTTTCTGATGATCAGGGTTTAATATCTGTGAAGTGCTTCGAGAACAGTTTCAGCAGTCCCTGTCATTAACATTAACTTGGTTGCCCGATACTAGCTCTGCCTGAATCAAGTTGCCTCGACCAGCATGTGGTACAGTACCTCTGATCTCTTGGTGATCAAGACATGTATTCAGCTGCAGCTCAAGCAGTCATCACGTCTCCTCATTTGTCAGTGTGTCCCGTTCGTTCCTAACTTTTGAACCGTACATGCAATCAGGTTTAAATTTGATGAGTGGGTCCAGATGCCAGTGGCCAGGGCGAGTTGCTTCCTTTATCGCAACCTGTGATTGGATCCAAATTTAATGCCATTCAATTACCCCAGTTAGTCTTTCCACAGCCATCCCTTCTAAACTCTTCGTGAGAGAGGTTTGTTCACATTAACTCCCTATCTCTGCAGAGGTGGCTGCATGCAACAGGGAAATTGTGAATACATATCCATCAACAGGATGCCTTGGATTCTAATAATGGAACTACAGATTTCCCAGTGGTTCAGTGTTTCCACATATTCACAAATGTGTATCGAGGATTTAGCATGTGGTGTATGTACACCATTTTATGTGAATCTGTCATATCCTATGGTGTATTTTCACGCATCTACCAAGAATGTTGCACTTGTTTGTCTGACTGATTAACATCAGAATAGCCCTGCTCGCTCTTCAAGCAGTATCCGGATATGGCCTGCATATGGTATCCTTGTGAATGTTAGTTACATGTATGCAGCGGAACATCACTGACAAGAGCTGACATGCATTACAGGGCAAGTGGGAAATGATCAGGTCCAGTGGATACTGCCAGCAATGTGCCTGACGTGACACGTGGTTGTTAAATTATTGTGGGTCATCGTTCAGTGATAAAGCACTGTATAGAAACCTGGACATGCCATACTACAGGCAAACACTATATCATCACAACCAGGGGCATGACAGGCCATTGCTGGGAAATAGGCTGCTGCCAGCACTTACTTACATGCACCAATTTCTTGATGGAATGAGACAGATTTTGAAGGTTCGCATAATCTGGGTTGCATTGATACAATTGCATTTTACATTTACATGCTGGTCTCATAAACTCTTTGCCATTTGTTGCTTCTGTTTTGCTAACGAGCAATAATTAGGAATTAAAAATATGTTGCTTCAGTGTGTTACTTCAGAAATATTAACATCACCTCTATTTTGACAGGTGGAGAGCTCTTCGTACATTTAGAGAGAGAGGGAATATTCATGGAAGACACAGCTGCGTAAGTAAACAGTTATTACAGTGGGTGGAGATGTGGTTATGAAATAACTGGGGGAAAAATGCCAGGTCACAGTTGACTGTACACATGCTCACAATATCATCGGGTACAAACAAGTTATTTGGGAGTGCTTTTCCTTTGGATGATTCTCATGGATATAACTCTGGACGATACTGGTGATTTCAGACATTCACATGTGGGCTGTATTCAGTGTGGTAGGCTTCCCATGTGGTTCGGGTGTAGGCCTTCCTATAGTGGGGACAGTACTAGATAGACACTACTCTAGGTTCATTGTAGAAGTTGTTATACTACAGTAGGCCCCCGTTTGGAACTTTAATTAATTGAAGTGACATCGGATGGGTCCACCTGCAGTGCAATGAAAGGTAGAAAAGGTCTTGAAAGCAAACAGGGAAATAGAAGGATGATGTAGAGTCTTTCTGGAATCCCTCGAAAACAGGTTAAAGCTCCTCGAAGAGAATCTCAAAACCATATAATGGCAGATCATGTGAAATTGTGAAGCCTGATTACAAAACCAGACTGAAATTTTGAAGGAAATAAGGAAGAACAATGCAGTCATGTTTGTGTCCCTGAAAATAAATCAAATCTGAAATAAGAAAGAGTCCAACATGATTCTAGATCGGTCAGAGAGTAGGGGGTTTGACCTGAGCCATAAAGCTGGGTGAAATATTGTAGTCTTGTATACTATCTATCTGTCTGTGTATGTATGTACATCTGTCCAGAGTTAATTCAGATTGCTGCTCCTCCTACAGTGATTGATGTTTCATCATGAGAATTGGGTCACTAAAAGTGATAAGTCATCTGGGCTGTTCATGAAGTTGAGATCGAAGGTTATCTAGGGGTCAGTTTCTGCCATTTTGCAAGAAATGCAAGATGTGTCTCTCTTTAAACAGTTCAAAGCTGTCAGTTAAATTAGGGACCGATGGTACATATTTGTAAGATCGGATTAGCTCAGTCGGTAGAGCTCCGGACTACTGATTGTAAGATTGCGAGTTCAAGTCCCGCAAAGCCCGATCAGCTTTTCCGTTGCGCCCTTGGGCAAGGCGCTTCATCTCCAACGCTCCTCTCTACCCAGGTGTTGAATGGGGACCTGTGAGGATGTCGAGTACAACGGGCGCTGTGTTAGCTGCTGCCACTATACTCTCCGGGATTGCATGTCGGAGTGCCCACCGCTCCCCGTGATCAGGGTAATATCTGTAAAGCGCACTAGACAAGCCATAGGCTTAATAGAGCGCTATATAAGTACGGGATATTATTATTATTTTTGTGAAGCAGCAAGCGTGTGATTAGCAATGTCCGATATGCTAAACCCATCTCAGAGCAACGCTGATTCCGTGTTGACATTAGCTCACTCATAATTTAGTGTGTGTCTGGCCAAAACCTTCGTATGACATTGTTAAAGGAATATCTCCGTTTTCACTGGCATCTCCGTGTGACATTTTAAAATCGTCCCTCGCAGTGGGAGTATTTTATTCTACGGATCGTTGGCATTCATTACTTCTGTTCATTTGTTAATAACGAACCCACCCTGCGTGAACATGTGACGGCTCCTTCGTTAAAGGTGTTTTATTGAATCGGCGTCCTTTATCAGCACAGCGTGGTAGTTAGCTGGCGCGTTTTATACATTCATGTGCTGAAACACCCTTTGTTATTCCTCAATATTCCTCAATACGTGTGTATATCGCATCAGATTGCATCTAAGGCCACCCAAAAAACTCCTGCTCGATCTGCACCTTTTGACAGAAAAATCAGCACCAAACTGCACCTGGACTTGATGAAAATTCGAAATTATTTCCGAAACGAGGTGGGTATTCAGGTGTGCTACATTGCACCAGATTGCATCTAAGGCCATCTGAAAAAGCTCGAGTTGCCCACTGGGAAGAGGGACACCCCCACTAAAAAAGACCTTCGTACGCCCATGGCGGCAGCTACAGGACGGTAGAAAATACCCAAAGTATCACTAGAACAAAGGAATAGTGTTGGTTCAAAACAAGTTTTGACGCAGCACCATTCCTTGTCACCTGGTAGCGACACTGACGCGTGACAACGACTGATTATGACTGGGACGACATACATTAGTTCGGACATATTCTTTCAAGTGAATTCATGTGATCCTCACATAGAAACGGAGGCAACATATGCGAAGGTTGAGACGCGTTAGTGATTTCATTTCAACCATTCTCGTGAATGAACACGCGAAATGGAAGTTGGCTCAACTAGTTCGTAACAAGGATAATGCACACAGCATTATCTAGTCGTAACTACTACGACAGCACGAGCAACCTCCCCCGACTACATTACAAATGTTATTCTTGTCAAAATACCAGCTGAATTTCATGATTGGGATTCTAATTACCGGCCATCTGACAGCATTCTATCTACCTACACTCCCTCACATAAGCTCCGAGTGCAGCTATTTTTGCCTCACATCAGTTTCAAGGATTTTGGCGTGGGTCATCAACCCGGGATTGCTGTTCAAGTTCTTCTTGTGCATTTGGTAGTACAGCTATAGCCCTCTTCGAACGAACCGACTTCTGAACTCAGAGCAATGTTGACGTTGTTTCCATCAAATTTACATCACCGAGCGAGACAGAGCTTCCAGGGCTTGACGTTGCACATATTGACGAGACCTCCTTAACCTCAGAACTGCCATTTAGTTCCCCAAATCTATTACCGGGAAACCAATAAAAATGGATTATATATTACCGTATTTACGCCCCTAGACTGATAGAAGACGGAAGAAAATCACATTATCGTCGGATCGTGCATAATGACTTTTTCGGTGCTGTTCAGTGTCACCAGCAAGCCCATGTATTCATCATTCACATTTGAGTGCAGAATTTTGGGTTTTAACACATTTAAACATTTGGATACATTTATTTGTTTTCTCATGCAGAACATATACCGTGTGAGAGGAGGTCCTCCCAAAAGCCTTCTAATAGCTTAGAATCGTTGTGCAAAAGTTGTTGGGTGGAGTGTTAATCACCCATAATGTGCATCTTGACGACCTGATAACTGGGAAATCATGAATAGACAACGAATCGAGGACGGATTGTTTACCAACTTAAAGGTGTTGTTGAGTGAAACTCTGACAAATACAAAACAATCAACACAAAGTTTACATATGAGTGTACATATGAGAAACCTTCGGTTTTGCAAGTTGAAACTACGCCTAATGTGTTTATTCACCCTTGGTCCCTTTGCAATTGAAATGGCCGTAACATCATTGTTATCTCTAAGAGGTGATGAACAAAATGATTGCCACTTTTTTTTCAGGAGCATGATTTCATTTGATATCACCCTGGAAATGTCAAAAAAATCCCTACGAGTGTTTTACTTATAACTATGTCGTGAAAATGTACTTGAAATGTTTTATTATTTTTATCGAACTTTTACCGATCCTATGCACCACAAATTAGGAAAATAGGATACGTGCGATTCCTCAACAGGAAATAAAATGCCATGTGGCCTTGAGGCGGTCTCTCGTTCCATACTCCGCCATTATGGTAATTGACAATCGCTGTCTACATGTTGATAACCAAAACTGTAACTAATCCGAGTAGGCTATGAGGAGAGAGTTAGGAGTGACAATAATGGACTTACCGCGCTTGGTTGTTCAGTGTAGCTGACGCACAATCCATGTTCGGTTTTTAAATGGTTGTGATATTGCAAAAAGAGGGCATAGTGGAAAATACGGAGCTTCACCAAACAAATGAGTTTCCAGCCTAAGTTTTCGATGAAATTTTAGAGATTTATGAGGTTCACTGATCATAACTGCCTATAAATCCACAGGCTTTGTTTCTAAGCAAGTGTCGAAAGATTACAAAGAGACTTCAACAATATGAAGCGCCATATGCATAATAACTTATAGGATAAAGTATAGGATATGCCACAAAATTCCTATAGTAAAAAGTACTATAAGGCCATAATAGATATTTTTCTAATCATGCAGGTTGCCTAAAGTTTGTGCTGAGAAGGACGAAGTGCGAACAATTTCGCGCGCTCCACGCGCTGTATCCTCTTTGTTATATGTATGTTATAAACACGATAACCTTTTTGAGATTCACAAATATTCGACTGGATATGATGCGCATTATTCGAGAATACGCGCGCATGTCAACACGTAGGTACGAAACTCCTGTATGGTTTTACTTCTCAATTGATGAAATATGAGTATTGTCCTTTTTTAACTTTTAACTTATATTATCCTATGTCGTTCGTGAGACACTGGCTTTGCCGGTGAGCCTGGCGTGTTGCGACTCAATTAAAGTTTGGAGGTGCGAACAGCCCTGTCAGCGGATCATGCACACACTATACAGTGTGAACTGAAACTGATGCAATCTATGACACTGGATCAATCATTTAGCGGCAAGAAACGCTCACCCGGAAACATTATATTCCCTGGAGGTATTAGCCGAGGCACGCGTGAAAGTGTTCTCTACATTACCGCTCCACACATGGGATGGTTGAAATCACATTATCTGCAGAACGCTACTTATGACTTCCAAAGTGCTGGTCAATGTCACGGCATATACGCAGCATACAAACGTTACTGGTTTCTTCTTCCCATCGGTATTTTTTATCTGATAATATAGGAGCAAGCTCAATGAGTGAAATAGAGATCAATTTTTAAACGAGACGATCACGCAATTCAATGGGAAAGACGGACATCCCACAATTCAATGGGTATGGCAGAGCGCGTAGTGGATACTCCAAAGAGTGTCTGCTGCACCACTAGCTGACTAGTCGATCAGATGCTTGAATAATGAGGCGTTCAACTCCTTTATCTAACCCACGTTAGCGCTATTAAAATTTCGCGATGCGGCTCTGCTTGACCTTTATAGACCTATCATAGAAACTACGGAAAATATTTCGAGCATGATTTTGTATTTGTGGAGCTTATCGAAAGTTATTCAGATCGATAATTCTATATTCGCTAGACGTCCTCTCGTCTAAATATTTATATCTGTGGAACAGGAGAGGAAGTTATATTTCTCCGGCTGCGGGATGAAAGAAATCATAGCCAATCTACACAACACAATCACGAGGGATATACAAGAGAACTGCTGCTCGAGTTGTTCACTGAATAGTCTAGCTCGCATCAATCACTCTAATTGTCGATCTGCACTAATTTGGCATAACAAAACATATCCACCAATTGGCATATATCAGTTCTTTAGAATTACAGTCGACAACAAAATGCACAGCCCCTGCATCCAACCAAGTTATTAAATAGATGATAATAATAATGAAATGTACGGTTTAGATTATATACACGAATGTGACTCACCCGACTAACGGGTTAACTGACTTACGTGCGAAGACTGAAGAAATATGAAGAGCTGATTACCAGCAACTGGGAAACCCCAGCAAAATATTCAAGCAGGCTTCAAAGTTCATGGATTAGCCTATGCCAACTCGGTTCACTGTCTCAATGCGAGAGAGCATAAACCCTAATTACAGTTTATCGTCCGAATGATAAAACTATGAGTGTCTATTTTCTAAAAACACTAAATAATTTATCTCATCGATAATATGAGTAATCCTCTGCGGGCAGAAGTAGTGGGGTTGTTGAAATTCCTCACGGCGTTCTCGGTATGCCGTGAGAGACTACTAAATGGGTCGACTCTACACTGTATATCAGGAATATGTTGTCTTGTCGCTTTACCTACCGACCTATCTACGGACCTCACCAATCAAGTACGGGCACTCCATGTTGGAAATCTCTCTTCTAACAACAGTAAATTGTCAAGCGTCAGAGCGCCTAAGATGTGTTGGAAGCATATGACACGATCATAGACCTATAGGAAGAATCGTCGACCTAGATTTGACAGACACCTTTATTCCATGTCCATTTCCTCAAAATGTGACAACTAACATTTGTTCTGAAAATGCCAAAGATCACAATTGAACGGCTTCGCAACTAACATAACCGTAATTACCAATTCAGGCTCTTCAGGCATTTACAATATTGACGGAAGACCAACTAACACGTGGCTGATTGCAGTCATCTTAGACGAACATTGTTACCAAATAATCCCCGTTTCCTTCTACTTTCAGCTGGGAAATTTTGTATTTTGAGCTAGAAGGACCTTGCGCAGAAACTCAATCGTTCAGTTTCACACATGAGCTGTGACGAGATATTTCAGGTGACTGAAAATGACGAGGAGCCCTAAAAATGCATTTGCTATCATATGCCTTGATTATCGAACCACTGGAAGAATCCTCGACCCAGATGTTTAGGGTAACTTCATTTCATATCGATCAGTCTCCTTTCCTGTTTTATAGTTGACAATTTGATTTTGTTGGGAGAATGTCAAGGATCCCCACCGACAATGCCGGGGCTGCTCAGTTAATGGTATCGAGAAGATATAGAACAGCTGAGTATATTCGTTTGTCTGATACCCTCTGCAGGGTGTTCATCCTGTGAATAGTACTACACTTCGTTAAACATAGAAATGTTGGCACATTCTAAAGTGCAACTGACATGGGGCAGACTGCCTTTAACGTACGGTGCATCATTAATTACTCTTCGTTAACTGATTGAGGAGCATATTTGTATTGTGAGACCGTCCCACCCGATTCGATGGAACATGAAAACAAACATGTCTCTAAACTTTTAGTAATCACCCTGTGAGTTATTTTAATGGAAGGCGACTGACATATAGTACAACACTTCCTTATACGCATATCTGCGTGTCACTCTGGCGAGCTTGCCAAGCATCTAATCAGAACCCAGTATATCTGTTTGTTGCCTATGGAGAGTTTTGCAGTCAGTTGTTAACAGATCTTGAAGGAAGAAGGAAGAAGAAGGAATTTCCTAATTGATTCGTCTTACACATGACTGGAGTTAATTGTTCCTTGTGGCATGACATTGCAGGACGCCTTCAGCTGAACATGCCTCGACAAACACTGATCTGATATTCAGAATTCAGGAAGAATCCTCGACCTAGATTTGAAATGATAACTCCGTTCCGTATCGATCAGTCATATCGTCTTATTCAACAATTGACATGTTCTTTCGCGGAAAGAATGCTAAGAGTATCTAACAATGGTGGGTTCGATAGTGTCATGACAACACTCCAGACGGTTAAGTATCGCACTGGGGCAATGTCCACGTGGTGAATAATAGCATACATTTTCCTAAGTGTCATTACGAGTTCAACACAAATAAAGCATCATATAGTGACTAAAAGGCAACTGACATGTGGCGGAGTACCTTCATCTTGCAGAGACTTGTATTGGCTAGAGTTTTTCCATCAAATACACACACTACTATCCTGACTATCAACTAATTATCTTTTCTAGTTTGGTTAAGTTTTGAACTTTATAAACAAAACTCCAGACCAGAACTTCAAACCAGACCTTCTCCCCGGTCGGACATTGATTCTAATTCACACATGAGTTGTAACCGACTCTTTCACGTGACTGGTCACTGCGGGGCGCTTCGGCAATCAATCACATGATCTGAACGATGATCCTCGACCTAAATTCACAGGTAAGTTTATCCCGTATCGATCGGGTATTTTCAAGTGTAATATATGAAACGGTAAATTTGTTCAAGGAACAGGCAATGAGCCTCCTTGCTTGTTATGCTTAGGGAGATTTGACAATACACAGCAATGATAAACCCGTGCAGCGGGGATATGTGTTCATAGAAATAATGGCATTGTTAGAGGCCATACCACCATTAACTTTGATATTGATCCGGTTACCCTAAACAATGAGTCCGTAAACAATTGTTGGGTACATCTGCTGCTTTGTGGGGGACACATGTTGATTCTCTCTTCACTGATTCTGAAAGAGCATTGTTAAAACTACAAACACTGACAATTTCAGCTGAATTGGGTCACTTTTTCCAGTTTTTAAAATGTATGGACTGAAATAGGCCATCGTCGAGTGTCTGTGTGAAAATTGAGTCGGAAACATCCTATTAAAAAATACATTGAATACCTGGAATACAGCAGTAGCATTTGGAATCCATATACCAGAGAATGTAAATAGAGTGGAGATGGTTCAACGACGTGCTGTTCGCTTTGTACTAGGTCGATACCACCACCTTGATAGCGTAACATCCATGCTAGAAGAACTTTAGTGGGATTCCCTCGAGAAGCGCCGACAAAAACCAGTCGGTCCAAGATTCACACCAACATGGTCGCAATCAATCCAGCCCACTATTTAGTTCCCATGCAGCCATCTATTAACCAGGCAGTACCACCCTAACATATATCAGATTAGTCCAGCACGTATCAAACTTTACCAGTTCTCATTTTTCCCACGACCTGTGAAGTGGTGGAATTTTCTCCCTCCATCAGTCATCGAGGCTCCATCTGTGGCAGTATTCCAGGGAGCTGTAGCATCTGTGATAATCACAGCTCCAATTTTATTTTCACGGTGTTAGCACCTTGTATATACACACTTGTTTATAGTACTTGACAGTTGCCAGTCTTATGCTTCCTGCAACTGAGCACATGTCAACAGTTCCTTGGCTGCAACGTTCTTTTGGATCAAGTATCGACGTAAACGTAAACGACTGAACGTACCCCAGCATGGCTCAAAATATAAACAGTCATGGTCCATTGATTTGTACATGGTTGGAGAGGTTATTCTCTCAGCTTCGCAGTACATAGCAACTGCCTAGCGAACACTTCCGGAGGCACATTATGGCCTGGAACTAACCCAGTTCAGTGTGTAAGTCAAGGGGGCAAATTAATACCGTATACCAGTGTATATACGTAGAGCTACCATTACATGTTGCCGTAAGGCCAAGGGTAACACGATCCGTCTGCAGTTAAATCGGGACAATTGAAGGTCAATCCACAGTCATGCAGATACATTATCTACGAAGTTAGGCCAGTGAACCCCTGTATGTCAAAGCCCTACATCCCTATAGGGAAGTGGCGAATATTTTCCACCTCTACGAGACTTGCCCTTTTGTGCGACAGAATAGTGACCCCGGACGTTAGATACGTTTGAAAAGGGACCCTTGAAATATCTACATGCCAGACTACTCTGCAAATCAATGAGCAGATATGTTACACATAAAGAGAAAACCCTGGAAGCGACTTCTTACTGAATTCACTGAAGATGACCTCACGCAAACCGCGTAAGCACACACCTAGAATGGATTTTAATTCACAAGAGATCACGAGTGCATCTAAATAATCGTTATTAACATGGTTTTCCCGTGAAGTATGATAAGATGAAAGTAAATCGGCGCTTGAATGATCTCTGGCGGATGTAAAATTTACATCTTGACGTGAGATTGCTTCAGGGACAATCGATTCAGAGCAGAAAAACAGATTAATACGAAACATTGCCGAAGAGAAGATAGGTAGCTAATTGGTTGTCGATGATATTCATTTTGTTGATTCCTTTTCTATGTGATAATTGTATTAGTCCTTGGCTTTCTGATTTTAAGAGGTTTCCGATTTGATGATCATCCCATTGATCAGTCTCAAACATGGGCGAAACAGTAAGTGTCACAAGCGTCAGGAGAACAGCATATGAACTGTGTATCGAACTGCTGTAAGAATAGTCGATCTATATGTGATGGTTTTCCATATCGATTATTTACATTTTTACTTTACTGAACGCTGAAGTAATTTGTAATTTCTCATACCATATGATATTATGGATGATTGTATCCACCGAAGTCTCATTTGTCCTCAAAGAATTTAGGAGACGAAATACATTTTATTCCATTGTATAGTCGCTGACGGATTTTGAATACCGTACAGAGATTAGCGTCAATTTTAGGCCAACTGGAATAAGTATAATTTACTTCATTGATTGATGGTCGTGGTGTGACAACAAACAAACAATTCATTGAATCATTGATTGTAGGCAGTGGGCGGTTATTGCTAGATGCTGGAATCAGTGTCACCGGTACAGTCAGTGTCACCAGAATGACCAGATTCGTCAGTTGGTGCAGTGATAACAGTTCAATGTTGAGAATCGGTCAAACTAAAGGAATGATGTTTGTTTTTAAGAAGGTCGAGAGCTTTGTGACCAAAATATTAACGACGGTAGGATGGTTGAACGGGCATAAGTATCCGGGAACTTATATCGACATTGAATTTAATTAGAATGCTCAAACAAAAGCATCATCAACTTCATAGCGTCTGTTGGGGCATAACATGCCTACTGCAAATAATGCTGGTGCTGGTGCCATAAATTTGTTGCAAGAATGATGTGACTGACATCACCTGGACATGGCTTGATTACCTACTGAATGAAGCGAGAACCGTAACTTGACAACAAATCTATCCCCGCTGACCAATATACCCCATACGATATGAGTGGTGGTAATTTATCTATTATCCCGCAGGTTATTGGATGTAGAAATGTACTCCCTGACCACTGGCATGTGGGATGTGAATGCACCTGTGCATTGGCATCGCCTCACTTTTGATTCTGGGGGGCACTAGGGGTGCATTAAAGTTGAGTAGGAGGCACTAGTAAACTATCTAAGCGGAGCGCCACCATCGGTTGGCGCGGATCGTAAATGAATGTTTGGGCTTTACGAGCACCCCCTCCCCCAGATGGCAGGACACGGCCCTTCGCAAGTGTTTTAGGCTGCATGAGTTCAGCTTTGAAATATAGATTTCATGTAGGCAATTCCTCAATTATTGAGAAAATATTCAATCTATGAAAAAAGTAATGCATGTCAGATGAGTTGAGATGGTACAATGATCATGATGAATTGTGCATCCTCTTCGAATTATTCTGTTTGCCATGCGTCCGTATTCACCTTCTGTATCTCTATTACCTTTGTCCATCACTCGATCCATAGTCCATACATGTCCATTACTAAAGAAGCCTATATCTCCTATATATCATACCATATCGAGCGCGTTTTTACGTCCTAATGAATACTATAAGTATACTATACACCGGTATATTTACTGTGGTTGTTTGCGTTCCATGCATTCCGTACAAGGATCGCGAAGATCGAATCGTATATACTCTGTTGTGCACCGTTTACGTGATCATATGATGATCACAAAGGTGATGATGTCAAACCATTGATTGTCTACTTTCTAGTCGATCCATACCAGGCGACAGGATTTTCTGTTCAGGGGTCCACGGTTACACTCACACGACGGTGGTTCCGTATAGTGTGGCGCTCCGATGTCAATCTCACCCTATACCCCTTACTGTGGACAGACAAATACTGCTGATATGCTTTCGTTTGCTTGCTATGAGGATGCGACTATGATAATGTATTTCTCCAAAGAAAGGAGCAATTGTACAACAGTTATTTTTCGTACCCTAAATTTCATCTGGGGGCACTGAACTTTTCTGGGGGCCCGTGCCCGCCATACCCCCCTGGCGACGCCACTGCACCTTTGGGGGAGCTTGGCTGACAGATTACTTTCTGAAGAACTGGGCCATAGACCTACAGCGATCTTCCCTAATCCCTGGATCTATATTCGATTCAGGGGTTAGGAATTCGCATGATAGCGCTATGATAGCGCCGGTGCTGAGTTATTCTCACCCAATCCATAGCAGCATCCCAAAATATAAATGCAAACACTCATTGGGCGATTATTGGTCAAATGACAGTGATTAAAAACAATTATTTATATGACTCAGCCCAAAGAAGGGAATAGTTAATTACTATACTTCTGTTTGAGGCTAACACATGCGTATAATAGCATTTCTTCGATACGGCTGTGCATGGATTTTATATGTGACTTCAACAGAATGAACTACTGCTCTCCTGAGAAAGATGTGCGACGGTTACAGGTACATAGGCCAGTCGAAAGCTAGCAGGAAATAGGCCTAAGCACGTTAGCAGTTTGCCTAACGTTCCGCGTTTGAGGGTATCCTTACATACATGTCTCATGTACGCAGTTATATGTAACGCAAGGCCTAGGTTAGGCTATTGCCTACCATTCTGTCCCGTTATTGAAGGCTGATATTGGTGAACGGGAACTCTATGGTATGTATGCGCTCCATTTTCGCGTGCAGCACCATTCTTTCATAATTGGAAACTCGACTAGGCCTATAGGTGATTTATGGTGAAGCTAAAATATAAATCTCGAATGGTGTTATAGGAAACAAAATAATGAATGTTCGATTGGTGGAATAGTCGAAATATTCTCTTTCGTTGAAAACCTGCATAAAACAATCCATACAGTCTTTCAACTCAGGAACATATGTAGTACTATTCTTTTCATTGGTAAAGTTGATATAATACATAAATATCAAATCGCAAAGACAGTCGGGAAAGAAGATTCATGTCAGATCGTATCAAGGCTGCAATATTCCGATACACGGTAATACTTCGTAACGAGTTATTCCTTCGCTGTAGCGTTCATTTGCTTAAAAAAGAGCACATTCTATACAAATGAATCGAATCAGTTAATCAGGTACATTGCAAGCGAACTTCACTCTCGTTAGCCATCGTACGTTAGTCTCAGACAAATTTTATCCGCTCTTCAGATGGAGTGAGTTCATCCATTAGACGACTCAAGGAAACATATTTCCTGTTTTCCCCCGAATCCCCACTCCATTGATTATATTTGAATAGATGCCCCAAGGGCGCGCAATAGAGCACGAGCACGCATGCCACACGGATCGAAGTGTACGATCGTTGCTGGGCAGCTCCTTAGGGATCGGAACTCCAACTGGCCAAGGACTGGCGGCTAGGACATATCCAATGAGTTTGTTGTACAGTGTACGGCTTAACCTTCTCGGGAATAACCTGGGACTAATAAGTTGATTACAAGGCACACTCGCAGCGATGACGTTGCGTCACGCTCTGCCTAGCATCGCTCGACGTGACAGTCATTCCAGTAGTCTTCTACCAGTTTCGACCAACCTATCACTGACATCAACTCTTCCTTACATTTGGATAAATAGCAATGTGTGGTTATGTGTGAAAAGCCGAGCAGCAAAATATTTCACCTCCTGCGATTACCACCCCAACCCAAACATTCCCCAATCGAAGACTATGAGCACGTAAATGGAAACCAATATGAAAAATTCGGAATCCCTGAGAAATCCTATACTCTCATACAGATAGACGACATACGTATACCACCACGCCGAGGTACTGTTGTTGGCTGGGTATACCACTGCAATCTCACTAATCCTCCACCAATCCCCGTTCCATTTGAGGAGCAGTATTGATGCAATTAAATTGGTTTCGAAACGAACGTTATATCCATAAAACTCATCCTTCCATTGGGGATAAACCTTGAATGGATCCCCTAATGCACACAGAACTGTTTATCTTCCTCGTTTCACCCTCTTATTGATTTATTTTGGGCCCAGCTTGACCGTATTAAACACAAAAATAACAAACAACTAGCTGCGTCGGCAGGTCGATCCCTATTTTCTTCCTCTGTTTCCCATTCGTGGTGCTAATTCCTGTCACTCGTACACATGTGCACATTAGCTCAAGGGAAACAGATTTTTATATCAGACTAATCTTCTGGATATTATCTAATTCGAATCAGGTTTCCGAGCCCCGAGATAAGCTTTTCGTTCGGGCTAGCGGCATAGCCTTTTCTCAGTTGTGAGGCATTGCATTATCTTCCCTTCTCCCATGTTCATGCAGAGCCCCACGCACAACTGTAGGTATATATGAGGGTCAACGCGCAGTTTTTTACAAAACAAAATCCGTATTGGTTGAACGTAACTCTAACCCCTATCATCATCCCAACTCCTAACAATGAATACAATTGATTTTATTCAATGCAAACAGCCAATCACCGCAGCTGTTGTGAAATCTACGTATTATCTATTCTATGGAACGGACCCAACTGTCTGATGTACAATAAGTCGACCAGTAACCTAATTCGGTCTCAGGCAACCCTTTTGCAAGGGCACTCCCTGCGTCTCCGAAAGTGAATGTTGGGCCAATGCGCACTGCCTTGGAAGACTTTCTATGGATCGCTATACTATGCCTAATCCATAGCCCTGATCCTCAGCCATATCGAATATAATAGTCGATACAATACAATAGGCCAACTATGGGTCGTTATACTATGCCTAATCCACAGCCCTAATCCTCAGCCATATCGAATATAATAGTCGATACAATACAATAGGCCAACTATTAGCTTATAAGAAAATATCTTTCGATATGATGCGCATGAGCTTCAGATCTTGATCAATATCAAGGCTGCTTGTCAAAATTCCTTGTGAAAATTCATATGTACACTGCTCCAATCAAGGCGTGCCTCCAGTGAGGTATTTCCAGATTGGCTGTACTTATTGTATGAACTTGATTGTGTTCTTAGTTAGGATTAGGTATATATTAGGGATTATGGTTTACGTCATCCAATAAGTGGAATTCTTCTCCAGGAGTGCGCCCACACTGTTTTAGCTATGGTTTGGCCGTCAACAAAAGGATTTAGAGGTTAGAGTTTGAGGTGGTGTGGAGGTGGGGACCGCGTGTTTGTACTCACGTTGCTTGTCCTTGCGGGCGGGCAGTTGTGGATTAGTCATAGGTGTTTTCCCCGCCTGTGGTAAGACACAAATGAAATGGAAAGTCTTTTACCGATATATGGTGATAGGCCATCTGGTGTAATCAGACAAACATAATATCTACTGGTGCTGCAAGGGTGATTTCGAATGGCACAATAACCAATGCGCAGTCTCAGGGAGCGAAAGGGTCGATCCGCACGCGTCGAAACTATACAACCTTTGTCGTTCTGATAATGTGATTGCAGTAGTCCATGATTTCATTTTATTTCAAGTCAGCAACACTCTTTGGATGATCATCGATAAAATTATTGTCCATTGTTCCTTCTTCCTAGTGCACGTATCCGCAACTGCACTTCTGTTACTCTAACTTTGGTAACTATAACGCTGCTACAACCGGGAGGATGTTGTTTTCTAAAGAATGAACTTTTTTGGCGATACACGAAAAACGATTTCGCTTTGGCTTCAAGTATGCTTCTAACTGGGGGAAAGACTGCACAAGGCACTTAATCTCCACCTTTAGAATGGAATTAATCAACGCCTATAATTCATGAAATAGTTCAACACCCTCATTGTTGTAATGAAAGGCACACACCTTGGAAGCGAGTTCCATTTTGCGACTCCAGGCTTTGTCGCAAAATGTAGGATTATTATCACATCAAATTTAAACTACAGCCTCAAACGTGTATTAATGAATCCCCGAGAAGGGCATTGGATTTTCTGTCGGGAAAGAGAATGGTGTTGGTGCTGGAAGTTGAGATGCACTATTCAACTCGGATTACAGCATGAAGCCGATTGCCAGATGCAATGATAATTTTGAAAGATGTTCTGGGGACAGTCAGTGGAATAAAATAAGGAAGGAAGAAATCCAACAGATTAGAATCAACCGAGAGGTGGGATTTGAGGACCAATGCACTATACTTTAGCTGAATAGCTGGTGACGATTGATAGTCGGGTTGGCTAATTGAGCGGAATACATCGAATGAATATGGATAGTATTTCCATTTATAAGACCGATTTCCTCCGTCTATCAAATTGTTTCGTTCTCGAGATGGGACACTCATAAGAGGCATGGCTCCAGCAGAGGCACTGTTGAACTCCTGAATGAGAGGCTGACCCAACAGTGAAAAGTTCCTCGGTCTTGCAGCAACAGGCAAAGTTAACTTCCATTCATTGACATATTCGATAGTGCGCGCAATGTCGCCAACATGCATGCGCGATATCCATTTTTGACGTCACTCACTACAGGCTGTCATTTTCTGTTTCATGAATGACAGCCCTAATTCTAGGCGAATAGTCCACTACGTACACGGTAACCAATGCGATGACTGCCCAGAATGCGGACACGCAGATGAATAAATACGCTGATTGCGCATCTACGAATGCATTAGTTTTCACTCAGTCCATCACTATTCGTAGAAAACTGATTAAATTCACTCTATTCTTAGGAAAATGTTATTGCTTCGGGTTTAGGCTCTGTATTTGAGAAATTTCGAGTCGGCATTATAAGCAATGTTGTTAGGATAAGCTTTCGTATGGTAGAATCTGTGTGCACAGTTTCTATTGTACGTATCTGCGACGGCACTTCTGTAACCTCTGACAGCATATCATCATATTTATTTTTTAATGCCATCACCTCTGATTGTCGTATCCACGTGCTCAAAGTACGATACCGTCCGACCTCGTATAACGATTTATGTGATCATAAACATACACATCAGAATGGCACAGGGCTTCAGTGATTTCACAGATGGCATTCGACTCCTCCTTGAGCAAATATTATAAACTCCCTCCCTCATGGGAGCACATGCATGAAAGGCACCTAGTCGAACCCACTGCCGCTTCCAATTTCCAGGCCCTGGCAAGTGGACCCGGACTCCCTTAGGTACCGGAGCTACGCCAACCATGAGCTACGAAGCCCATCCCGTCGGCCAGCCCCACTGAGATGGGAATGCTCTATATATTTGATACGGATTTAAACATGTATTTACGCATTCATTAAGCAGGCACAAGATAACGACGATGGTGTTAACGATATAACTGTTATCCATCTGGTTTAACCAACTCCCCCACACCCGTTTTCTGTGGATATATGCTGCTATCATGAATCATAACGTGCTACATACAGGTAACATCTTTGATGTATTTGTGATGACTGGTCTTGTTTTGGAACCAGAAAACCCACTTTAAGGCTGATACACATTTCTGAGCGAACGCTTTCCGTATTTGATAACGCTAATCCTGATACCTAACTTATCATCTAACTCCCAACATGCCTAAACAAAGACAATTCAACAATTTAACTAGGTAAACCTCAATTTAAACTTCGCGTTATATGAGTTGCTCATATATGGCAGATGTCAGCCTGCCTGTCAGTGCTGCTATGTTCTCTATGCAGATTGAATACACTGTATATACCTAATGAATCAACATATCCATTATTCATTCAAACAGGTTACGTAATAGCCTATTGGTCAATCATAGTACTACGATTGAGGTGGATCAGCTGGTAATGATGTGGAAGCTTTGTGAAGCGTTATTTCACCTTTCTGTTTTCTACTCAATGGCATACGGCACGTGATTGCAGTTATCAAGACCCTACTCCAGCATTGTTTCCCGCTACCAATACGTCTGAACAGTGAATGGTTGAATAAGATGCGAGCAAGTAAGTGGACAAATAAACAAGCGAAAGTGGTTTGATTCAAAATTCCTCATTCGGTAATGACGAATACATGGCAACACTTGACTCGTTAGTAGGCCTAGTGTTATTTCGTTCGTCCTAAATAGTGCTGAAAGTGACCAGAATTTGAAATTTGGTAGACGGCGCATTGACACCTCAATTTCAGCCCTAAGATTATTAATCGTGAGCATGGCCGAGAAAACACAACACACCTATCCAGGAGGGTTACGTACTAAATGCTTGAATGAGAGAAGAAGAGGACAATTACAACGTCCGTTGTTTGATCCAACACACATAGAATCTAGTCAAATATTTGACTAGATTCTATTTCATTTTGAAGAGAAAATTGATAGTTTTGAGCAGAAAAAAGTCATATATGAATATAATCTACTCAAATATTTGAGTAGATTCTATTCGTGGCCCATTTGATGAGTATTCAATTAGAAGTCAATTTGACCAGATTTTTTTTGAGTGAATGTACACACTTTGGCACCATAACATCGTGTATCAAAATGAGGTAACACGTCTGTCCAAATTAGTTTGCTCTATCTAATCATGATTGACAGTGGCTGAAACGTGTAATTCTGTGGATGAACCGGCCTATTTACCTATTTAACGACTGAGCGATGAAATTCATAAAAAGTTCTACATTAACCTTCGCAGAATAAATATTGCGTACTGATATAATGTAGCCTATATTCAATCTCCCGATGTACAATCTCTTCTATGTGAAGCAGTGAAAACGCAATCAAGGAATAATATCAATATCAAGTAATATCGCAATATTTTGAGTGAGGTTTACTCGTTCTCCTCTTAACCATTTTCCAGTCTCGACATGCATCGAACATTAGCTTCAATTATTAAATGCCCGAGAAGATGAGTTCTTTTTCATGCACGGTAGTTTTATTGTTAATACTTAAAAACATATTGACTGTATGTATGTTATATTTTCACACCATTGATGGAGTAAACAAAATCCCAATGACAGGCGCATGCTCAGCCCAGCTTTTCGTTGATAACGGGCATGAACGAACAATGACTCATCCGAGATATCAATGACATGTTAACACCAGATAATATATATAAACAATTGTTCAATTTTGGGCGTGCACCCATCTTGCAAGCAATTTTCTCAATATTCAATATGTCATGTTGACATATTCATCCGCCCTTCGTGGGAACTTGCAAAACAGATCGGATGATACTATAAATCCAATTTATAACTGATGATTGACCTGTATAACTACGATAGGAGATGATCAACTCAAATATGGTTTAAAATCATGGTGATTGAAACCTTTCAAACAAATCGCTACAGGAAATTAATTTCTCTTCCAAGAGGGGGGAACAGGTTTGACAATATGGGCCAAATAAGGTGCATGATGTTCGCGGGCATCGGAACTGACAGATTTACAACCGAAGATCACAACCACCCCGCGAGGAGATTTTTTATGCCGACAGTTATGCTAATACTGACGTCTTTTCTTGCTAGACGAGAGGGACTCTCGTCTACTCTGTCGTACTCTACTGACGGAAGTAAGTCTAACGTGGACTTATCCCAGTTTTTCGTCTCCATATTAAGCATAAACATATCCAATTATAGATGGCAGGTTGCCTCACCACCCGATGTGCATGGGACATATTGCCATTGATGGAATCGATAGGAACGCATAGTACATGTTATTTTGTCATCGTTGATCATCGATACAACAAATATTCCTGCATTAGGATGATGTTGACGATGTGACGGAATGTATAGATACACTAATATATAGGAATCAGAAGAGTTACCCTAACGTAAACTTTCTCTATCATATTGATCGGTATGTCCGACATTTTG
>JAODTT010111024.1:0-14547 GCA_025400115.1 Pentamera pediparva
TAAATCCAAATAAAGTATTGTTCCCATAAACCGCCCCCCATATGAAAAACGCCCCCCCCCCCCATTGTTCATTTCCAACTAGGGTTACACGATACCAGATTTTCAAGCACCAGTATTACTGATGGCCCAGCATTGGTATCAGTGCGGATACCGGTTCTCACTCGTGAATAATTTGCCTCGTGAATAATTTGCCACGTGTAGCTTCGCGCACTCACACAGCCCCAGTCCAACTCGCGACCTAGTTTGCGAGGCAGCGAGGCATGCACGGGCTACACCCCAAGCAGAGCTCTGAACTTTATGGCAGAAAGATCTTTCATACGATGTTATTTTTTGCAACGCAGGTCGCTACTGATCCAGTCAGGCAAGCTCAAAAATAATTGCTAACATTGCCTTGATTTAGCGCAACTTGCTTGTCGAACTCGCACTACACGTGGTATATACTACATGCATACAGCACATTGTCAGAGTACAGGCAGTACAGCTGGCGCTCAAGTGAGATTTGCAACATCTTTTTTTGCTCCGAGGTTAGTCAA
Source organism: Pentamera pediparva (assembly GCA_025400115.1). NCBI lineage: Eukaryota > Metazoa > Echinodermata > Holothuroidea > Dendrochirotida > Phyllophoridae > Pentamera > Pentamera pediparva. The sequence goes on from JAODTT010111024.1 coordinate 534, forward strand.
TGGAGAATCACACAGTAAAATCACAAAATTTTCCTACAAACATTCAAGTGCTGCTGACTTGCTACATACATAGAAAGGAGTTCGGTACATTCCATTGCATGCAACACAACAAGCTGCTCATGAGCAGGGATACATGCGGCCGGGGTAGGATTTGGCCTTGACGAATGACTCCGAATAAACACCCCCTTTTGGAAAATTCAATGCCCCCGGGGCGTTCAATAGGAACAATACTGTAGGCAGCAAGAAAGCCTTTACTGAACTCCCGTGTCCACGAGGACAGAACACGGAAAGCCGAAATGCGGTACACAGTAAAATAAATTTGACATCCCCATCCAATGACCTGAGTGAAACTCGGGCATTACCCATTTTCCAAAATGCTATGTGAAGTTGTAAGAACCCACATACATACATACACATTACAATTTCTCAACTGAAGTCAATGAAAAAACAAGGGTGCCAACTTATCCAATTTATCAGTAAATAATTGTGAATACAGACAAACAGTCACACTCATCTAATCACTTTGGTTGGATTGAATAAAATACGGATAATCCGAGGATCGCATTTCGGAAATGAGGTCACTCCAAACATGCCTAATCATCCTGTTTTGACAAGTTTGGGTGAAAATATGCCATTTACAGGTAGTAATCAACTGATGATCGCATCTACTTTCCAGGCCATGCCCCTTTAATATTGCTATATCTTGTTGTCTGAATGCACAAACAAGGTGTTTTGAAGGCTAATATTTAATATCAACATGGAAGAGTTGTAATATTTAGGGGGCATTGCACCTATGAAATTCTGCACAATGAGGTATTTGTTAGCAGTGGACCATTCTAATATTTTTGTGTCAAGCATTTATATAAATGGATCGTTGGGCCATCGACCAATATAATGTGCCCCTACCTAACTTTGACGACAAGAATGTTCATGCGGGACATGTCGTACTCATTTGGTTATTTTTCCTAAAGATCCTCTTTGAGAATTCAGGAGGGGTGTTCTCACTCATTGATTTTTAAAAATTCTTCAAGTCGTCAAGGTCCAATGTACTCCACAACACTAGTGCTGAAATATTGCACAATAAAATGCAAATATTGTGCAATAACCAACAATTCAGCGATTGGCCTATCATTACAATTGGGAGGATTTTTCAATTGAAAACAAGGGAGAAGTGGAGAACACCATCCTGATTTTTTTATAATGAAGGAAACGCATAGATGTACAAAATAAAAGCATTACTGATTTGTTACCACCTGTCCCACATCAAATTTTCACCCTCAAAGTAGAATGATATTGGCGACAGTCCATTTTTGGACGCTCACTTAACCATTTTGGGAGAACTCACTCCACCCAAAATTACTGAGTGTGTGGAACTGCTTGGGGACAATGCTACCACAAAATATCATGGCTTTCCCGAGTTCATATTTTTTCTGGTCCAGGTCTAGAACGCCTTCGTCGTGCTGTCCGGCAACGTGATTTGGCAACTTCGAAATGGCCTAACACGAAAAGTAGGTGCAGTAACCTAATCAAATTATTCTGGTTTGCTGTCATGCCCACCATTAAATAACTCCTCAAATTGGAGCTTTACTGGATGGATCTATCCAGAGTTATCACTTTCTGAAAAATGGCATATTTTTTAACAGAACCTGTGAAAACTGGATAATTCAGCATGTTTGGCGTGGGCTAATTTTGTAATATGATTTTCGGATTCGCCGCAAATAATTTGTGTCTATCCTATTGTGTGGGAACCTCGCGAGAAATAAAAAAGTCATATTTAGGAAACTATTTTGCCTCATTGTGCTGAAATTTGCAGAATATGCTTACACTGTGATATTCTACAGATGACTTCAGTATAAAAAACTTTTAGAGAGGGCAGAGCCACAGCCTCTGGATTATTTGACATGGAATGTCCCAACTGTCTTTTGTTAGACTAGAGACTTTGTAACCATAGGTTTGAGTCCATGTATAACCCTTGGGCAAAGTATTCATCTCAACTTGTTACTCTCCACCCAGGTGCAAATTGGGGACCTGTGTACAACCATGCACCTACTTGGCATCCATGAACTCTGTGAAAGTTACAGTGCGCACCCAGTTGCGATGATTTGAATGTTGTAAAGTGACTTTCAAAGCAGTGGTTGCTGGATATGAATGCTATATAAGCTATATATGCTAAAGCAGGAGTGGGCAACCTTTTTCAGTCTGGGGGCCGGATGCGCACTTCACAACCTTCTGGTTGGCCAAGATGAAATAGATTTGAACATTATTAACACAGTATGCCAAAGCTCATCAAGCATTCTGCGGGCCAGGAAAATTGGCCTCGCGAGCCAGACTTGGCCCGCGGGCCTTAGGTTACCCATGCCTGTGCTACAGCATCATTGCATAACCAAGTCCCGACAGCAAGTTTGAATTGTGTAGGTACAGTCCGAGGATATGAATTCACTCATTCCACTGAATGTTTGGGTATTGAAATTATGCCTTAATTAACACTCACTAATTCGTCATTTTTAATTGAAATATGAATTTTGAAAGTAGACCCTAATTAATGCCCAACCCCAACTTTGTGCAGGTGGTGTCTAATACACATTCCAGGCTTAAATTGGGTTGCTTAACATGACAATAATCTCAGGATACATGAGTTAAATATTATTCAATACCTCTCCTTGTGAAACACGTTCCAGGCTTCATTTGGATTGTTTATGGTACACCAATATTCTCAGGATACACAAGTTGGATACCGTAAAGTTGGGATACTTGAGACACCCGGGTAACTTGAGAATTGAAATTTCGAATTTTGTGGGCAAATTTCACGAATTTCAATATTCTCATACTATTCTTATACTTTCCTATTGTTCACAAAGCTGCATAGCTATTATAGATGCTAATCTCCATATATAGAGATAAGTTGTGTTACATTGAGGGTGCCTTCACCAAAGCCGCAATTTTCTGCTTGGGAAAGGACCCTTCAATGTTTAGAGTACCCCTAGTCAGTGATGGGGCTATTATAATCCTACTGGATCCCTTGGTTGCACTCAACTAAATGGAAAGTGATTCTCTGGGTAACTTGAGACAGGCATTCTCCATACACTTAGTATAGGTACCCATTCCACTACAACCAGATCACTACTTTTGTACATGTGTAAGTTATGATGATTGTCGTTGAAAATTGGCGCTTCGAGGCATGCTTTTGGCAGACCTTGTGTCTTGGGTTCCCCGAAGAAGAACTGGATGTCCAAACCTGGTTTTATAACACTCTGTACAACTCTCTTCTGGAGAGAATAGGGGTGTCTCAAGTTAGCCTGGGTCCAGACTAACTTGAGACACTTACTTATTGATCAAGGAAAAAACATACACCCGAGCTGGATGCAAATTCGAAAAAGTTTGCGATACATTTCTATACCAAGCCCTCATGATACATGTGAAGATCACCTGGATTGCATCCACTGTTTTTGTATTGAACCTGAAAAACCTCTGAAACTGTCTCAAGTATCCCTGCTTCATGGTTTCATTCAATATCTCTTCCTGTAAACACTTCCTTTCCATAATTGTGAGAGACCAGAATTATGCCGAGGAATTGTCACATGTCTGGCACTTCCGTACACCATTTATGGTCTTGTACCTTCCACCACATCCTACAGCAGAACATTTCCTTCTCACAACAGATAACCTTGATTTATTCGCCACTGACCTCTGACCATGTTGGTTGAAAATGTGATGTAACCTCTGTTCTTTTTCTCTCACACAGGCATAGACCCTCTCTTCAGCATTTAATGCTGCATGGATGCTCTCCAATCCATGCTCGCCAAGCAAGCCTACCGTTCGCCACTTGAGTGCACATTCTGGGATGTGAGCAATGAGGATGTGTAACTTTGGTGGTATTCTCTCCTCCCGGAAAGCTAGGGGAAACCACCTTCCAAAACTCCAGCATAAATGGCAAAGCTTTGTGACTTCTTCATCCGTAAGGAAACGTGCCTCAAAATATGAAAATATCTCTCTCAGGTTGCGAAACAATATGGTCAGCTTTTCTTTAACAGAGTCATCACTGACTACGTCCAATAATTTATCTATATGTTCTAAAATAATTTTGCAGTGATTTCCCACAAAACACTGGGAATGGTATGCTTGTTTGGATACCTTCAAATCCTTCTCCAAAATCATGTTAAGCCGTGCTTCAACAGGCCCACGTGTCTCCAAAACTTTGCCATTTATGTCATTGAGCTTGGACTTGGCTTCCAAATACTTTTCTTTAGAAGTTTGCATCTCCTCCTTCTTCTTAAGGATTTGATCTTTCTGGAAGGCAATAACACCATCTTCATTTGCGATTTCTCCTTTGCAGACAGGGCATACAGAAAATTGTGCTACCAACTGCTCTGTTAGTCGCAAACAAGAGAGATGGTACCAGCCACTATCCTCGTCTGTACCACATTGAATGCACTGTACCCACTCTACATCCCCCATAGCATCACATGCCGAAATGGCACACAAAGGCATGCTGCACCTGGAATTTTCAGGCTCACCAACGAAGTTACGAGCCTTTTTAAAGCTCTTAAGCATTTCCTCCTCCTCATGGACATCATCCCTACACTTCATATAAGCAATATCAGCACTTCTCGCAAGGTGCGAGGCACTTTCCCACTCTAGAAATAAGGCCTCATCTCTCTCCCCCAAAGAACCTTGATCAACACTTCTACAATATGTCTCTAGATACTTATAGTACCTTACAACAAGTCCTAATAAAATATGAAGTGAAGGGGGAATAATATTAACGATGTTAGTGACAATCGGCAATATGGGATCATGTGCAATTGAGTGGTGATTTGGACCATTGGCCTTGGGATCTCCACCTCTCCTAGGATCCTCTTTATTTTGAATGAGATCCGTCTGCAGATCTTCAACAGTCCGACTTGCTGGCCAAGATTGATTTGGCTGAAATGACTGCATTGTTTTGTTCCAGAGCATGGGACTGTGAGCTCCCTTGTTATTGGCCAGATCAGTGATTCTGATATAGCACCACAAACAAGGGTATGTTGAACTAGCTCCCATATGGCCGATTGTCCTACACAAGAACTCATAGTCACCAAATAGAAAAACATCTACCGGATACTTCACACTCCCTAAAGTAATAGTAAAATCTTCTCTTTGAAGTGACAGGAGGCTCTCTGTGAAGGATCCGAAGACTGTCTCCAAATTCTTTATTGAATCAGTAGCCTCGAACATGCCAACCAATTCGGTGCGGTCGGGTGAATTGCAGTTGGCAACATTGCCGACTTGTATAGCTAGCTTTGTCGAGTTCCCACCTTTGTCTCCCTATAATTAGAGATAAATGTAAAATAATTTTTTATTGAAGGATTATATGTTAGTTACCAAGACCAGAAAGCAGAAAGGTTTGGTGATTCCTCGACTGACATGAATCAGCATTGTCCAAAGTGATTTCTCCTAAAGACCCAGTGACACAAAATTATTTCTCACAACCATCCAGGGTTATTTCAGGCAGCTGTGAGACTTGGTGCCCATGAGAATTTATGTTCATGGGTTCCTGGCTCTGTCCCCAAGTGGCTCTTGGTTTTCTTTTCAGCATCTTTGTGAACTGCCACTTTGCACAGTTTTTGAGGGTCAGATGACGAGATTTCTCATCAAAAAGTTATGGGAATCCCATCCAGCAGCTAGTACTAGCATTCAACTCTTTTAACCCATTTCTCTCAATTCGTCAATGGAACCATGTGCACCAATGGTCGAGGACAGGGTTAAGACGAACCCTAGTGTTGGTGACGTTTTGGTAGAGTCACGACCCAGAGCCCCTGCATCTTGACTTGACAGCTGGAAAATATGACTTGAGACTTGACTTGGTAATGAATGACTTGTGACTTGACTTGGCAAAATTTGACTTGTCAACAACTCTGACTGGTGCTAACAAATTATGGTACCATGCAGTGCAACCCTACTCAAGTGCCCCTGCTCCTTGTTCCTACTTTAAATTGGGCATAGCCAGAGGAAAGATATAGGGTCTCATTGATGCCGAGGGAGGGCTGTGGTAGTCCAAGTCAGACAAGTGTATGACAGTATGCTGAAGAACATTTTACTTATCCCTACTTCAATCAATATCTTGCCCTGGAAATTCCCAGGCATAGCCAAACGGAAGATATGAGGTCTCATTAATGACGAGGGAGGGCTGTGGTAGTCCGAGTCAGACCACTGTACAACATGCTGAAGAACATTTGACTTACCCCTACTTTAATCCATATCCTGCCCTGGTAGTTCCCAGAAGTGGAAAAAGAGGGGGATGAAGACAACCGATGGACACTTCGGTTGACATGCATTTCCAGATCTTTCACTCTTACGAATGCCACCTCACACTCTTCAGGAGATGAGATGGTCTTCTGCAATGGAACAGTGCCCAACTCCACACTTCCCCCATTGTAAGCCTTCCTTCTTTCTGGAATTGAATCATACCAACAAAATGAACAGTTCCTGTCCGAATCTTTTTGTCAAAGTACAAAGTCATGTGAACATGCCCGAAACCGAAAGCCAAATTTAGAGTAGGGAAATAGGACACATAACTATTGTGTGATATGCCTTTTGACGTCCTGTGTAATACAAAGTCAATGCGAAACATTTTCCTAAAAACCATGTTGCAAACAAAGTATGGCTGAGATCTCGACAAAGAAAATGAAATTTGAAAAAAACAACGGGTTCATTGATTTCATCAATCAAAGTTCTCTTTCTAATCAGTCAGGGCAAAATTTGTTCAACCACTCCAGTCTCAAGTAATTTTTTAGGAAGCAATGTGCACAGCTGCCTTGAGGTTGATGTATCGAGTCCAAAATTATTTGAGAAGAAGCGAGATCTTCATCACAGAGCATGTTAAAGTGCTTCTTGGCCCTAAAAGCAATAACTCAACAAGGCAACGTATTTGAATCTTGGACCACCAAGATGACCATTATCACCATCATCATCAACCATTTTGCATCAGGAGTTCATGGAAGCATGGATAGGACCGAGAAATTCAAGAGCACACCTTCCACTCAACCTTTTTCTGGGCCAAGGCATGGTCAATACCTTCAGCTGCAAGGTCGCTGCGTACAACTTCAATCCAAGTCTTCAGAAGCCTATTCCTACAGCGCCGACCAGCCACCTGGATCTCCTCAAATGTGTCTTTCCCACAATAACTATATGGGTAAAATCACCCCTGTGGCTCCACTTTTGAGGGCTAATAGCCCTGAGTCCTCACTCAATATCTGCCCTGAATGCCATGTTTAGAGCTTCAGAGCAATACAAAACTTACCAACAAGTTCTCGATATACAGCTTTTTCACTGGGAATGATATCAAGGCCTGTGTTCTTCAAGAACGTCCGAAGATTTCGCAGCTTGTGCATTGGGAGCCGCAGCAAGACCTTCAGATTCACTGTATCCTCCGGAGAAAGTTCTGCAACAAACAAGCAAAACTGGTAAAATTTTGTGATCATGTGATGTGATAATGAGCATGATATGCCTGAATACTACAGACATTCTTCGAAGCATAGCCCAATATCACTGCCCAAATTAAAATGAGCCTATTCATAAGAAGTTCAGTACCAAGACCATAAGTGATTGATCAGTTGTCAGTCATGATCTGAAGATGGCAAATCTGGGAAGATAGTATTGAGAACAAGGTGTTCCCCATCTTGTCTCCAATTCCATGTCCCGATATATTGCCCACATCGCAGCAATCAAGGCCACTCAGTTTCATACTGGTACAGTATGCTGCTGTCTGTATTTCTACATCCATCATCTAAGAGTGACTGAAAACCAAGTATGGAAATCTGAATTTGTACAGCTCTGTATATTTCTCAGAATGGACTCTGTGCTTGTTACAGCTTCCAAGGTTACTGCCAACAAAGTTACCACCAGAATTATAGAAGGGGCAGGGGAGGGTGTAATGATGTATTGCGTTTCCAATGATAATATCATGATTATGCCATTTGTTAACCTCTTCCAAGTGTCCATAGTGTATGTAAACAAGGATAATTCGAAATGGTCCATATTTGTTTATCAATCCTTTTGTGACAAAAATCATAGATTACTATTTCAAACAACCAGGATTAACAACAAATGAGAGAGTAGGGTTATCCCATTCAAAGGTGAGCAGTAGCCACTTGCTCGATTGAAACACTAAAATAATAATAAAACAAGAGTGCCATAATGATGATAATATAATAATAATTAGGGCGGGCATATGCTGAAACAGTGCTTAGCTGCAGGTGCACGTCTCCCGATCTGCTTTGGTCTTCATGATCAATCTGCAGTGCCACAACTCCTGCTGGGGAGCCGGGAGCAGATTACCAGTGTGGGCGTGAATGAACACCAGCAAAGTTTCGCTTTCTCTTCTCGAAGTGTCCCCTAGATGAACAAGGCAGGGGTGAATACGGTAATTCCTGCTGCTGGGACTGCCATTTCAGGTCAACATCTGATGGACATGAGTGGAGGTGATAACATGCAGTAAAAAGAGTGAAGCACTGCACCACCAATGAGTGGATCTCGTATGCGAGTGCACCACTATGCCACCTCAACACTCCTCTCCTCGGCTCCCTAATTATATTAAAATCGAATACATCCTGAACTAGTTCCATTAAACTCTGCATATTGCTTCGAATCAACATGCAGCATGAATCAGTGTTCATGTCACATCAATAACTACCTTGAATTTTCAGTTGGCTCGAATTTGTTCTGAGGGCAGCCGAAACTCCGGGGTTCTTCCTGAAGTACTCGGCCAATATGGCCACAACGTCTTCATCTGTGACTTCATCTCCTCGGCCAGCAATTACTTCAAGAATCTACAGCAGATAGAGAAACCAACAAAATAACTTACTGTTTACCCAGGGGATTCCAGGGGGAGCAATCACAGGCAGCACATGTCCTAGAGTACCTTCACAAGGTTTACACTTTTAAATGAGTGTGACATGAGACTATCGAGGAGACAGAGTCTGAGCTAATTTTGCTCAGTCTGAAAGGGGTATTAATCGAAATGTCTTTTTTAAAATTCATAGACAGAATAATGCCTAGGCCACATTTTCTATGGTGGCTGTACGGTCAGAAATTCCTACAGCCGATCTGATGACGCAGTCCTAATTCCACAGCCACCGCAGCTTCAATAGCAGTCACACTGTTAGGGCTGCCGTATGGCGTACTTGGAATTTTGGAAGATGAAGGAACTGCAGCTACCATACCGTCTTTGAATGATGACGCACGCTCACCGAAGGGCTGCCCCACGGCAGCCGTGGATTTCTTGGCAAATGCCACGTCGGGTGTGAACCAGCCGTGAGGCACCCGTAGGGAGATGGTACAGCAACCAGGGGTAGCACCGTAGCGGTTTAAGAGGTTTGAGCCTCTGAGGGTCCATGACCCCTGACTTGGCAGTTTTGACCCTTAAAAAAGGGTTTGCATCTGCCTAAGGGGTTTAAAATTCATGCTAAATTGCACTATATTCACTTTAAATCGTGGCATTTTGTCCATTCCGATAATAAAATTGCAGTATTGGACCCTTCAGATTCAAGAGCCACAGATACCCCTGACGGCAACCGTAGGTACTGGTCAGGATTTGGCAACACTGGATATATGGGCTATCAAACCATGTGTTATTTACTGATTACACATCATCTAGGCCCTATAATTATTTGATTGCTGAGTGTCAGGAACGTCACACACCGGGCTGTAGGCGCCTATACCATGCAGCCGAAATTGAAAGCAGCCAAGGCGAAGGGGTAACGTGTACCCGCCTCAGCTACATGCATAGGCACTGTAGCCCTACCTCAATCGTTGTGGGTCAACCAGTGCCATTTTCGTTTGGTATTATGATAATGGAAATACCGTCAAAATATAGCCTATATACATGTATATCACTGCACTCACAGGTGATCCATGGTGGGCGTATGAAGAAATGCTGAAAACCCTTTACAGATATGACCCCTGATCATTAGTGGGTTTGTCACACCCATAGTATAAGAATTAGGAAGGCACATCTTGCTTATTCACTCCCCGGCTATTTCGGATGTGCCACTTCATCAAGTTCCCAGGGGGACTTCCCAATAAGGCGGCCGCCACATACGGTGCTTACAGAAAGTGCCTTCTTTTACACAAGGGACGCTCGAGCGAACATGTATAACAGCACTGGGGGAGAAGCCCCGTGAATTTCAATGGGTTTCGAACTTGCAATCAAAGTCCTCCTCCATAGGACGAAGAGATATGTAGACTGAGCTGATGCGCCCCTCTCCTCCCTATGACCAAGAGATATGTAGACTTGACTTTAATTGTTCTGGTACCTCCAAGGAAATTCAAACTTCAAACCAAACTCCAGCCAATACTTGTGTAAAAATATGAAACATAACTTGCTAAATTGTATAGTATGTCTTGCGGCCTTGCAAATTCGCCAAACTGCGCACTTACCTGTTTCAACTGCTTTGCACGATTCTCAAGAGACCTTGCACTTGCTTCAGAAGAGGATACATCAGGCAGGACAATGGGAATGTAGGCAGAGTGTCTCTTCGCACTACCATGTTTTCTTGACATTACCACACCAGGCGGCATTCTGTCAGCCGAAGTGCTGGGTCGCATTTCCATCAAACAAGTGGACTTATCTCTCAACTCCATTAGATGTTTTTCTTGTGACAGTTCATCAACTTGCATTTTGAGAGAACTGTTTTCTTGGAGCAAATTCGTTACTTTCCTCCTCTCATTTCGCCAATTTATCTGTGCTTGATTTAGTAGTGTATGTTGTTCTTCATACTTTCGGTGAAGTGATGATAGCTCACTATTCAGAGCAGCAAAACTTTCTTCATATTTGCCCAACGATTGTCTTTGCTTGACAATTGTCTGAGCTAAGCTTGAGAGTTCTGCAGTTTTGATGTTTTGAACAGTGAGAAGATCTGTCCTCAGTTGATTCATATCCTCAGCAGCCTTCACATACAGTGAATTGAGCTGAATGATCTTTCTCTCAGCAACTTCATTCTGTTCAGTTGCTTGAGAGAATCTTCTGTATGTAGACTCATAGGCTGCTTGGACAGTTTGTAGTTCCCTCAGTGTTATTTGAAGCACACTGGAAATGAAATTCACATACCCTGCATCCACTCTATCATTCCATACTGCTGGAAAACTGAGATAAGTATCTTGGTAAGGATTGTCACAGATGGCACCAACAATGACGTTGACAGAATGTGGATAGACATCCGGTGAAGGCCTCACCCAGATATTACCCTCATTAATTTGAATTATTTTCACAGGCTCAAGAACCATGAAATCACTAGCAAATTCCCAAATTGTGAGAACATCTTTGTACAGTTGCAGTGAAGTTGTATCCAACACAAGAGTTGAGGCTAGTTTCGGTTGGTTGACCTTTGTGACAACATACGTTACATCACTTAGGCTGTTCAGATTTGACGTAACTATGTAATGCCCATATTTCATAGTTTTCAGCACATAGCCAACCAAAATTTTGCCATCTTTCCGAAATACAATCTGTGTTTCAGTATCAAACTCTAGCAGTGATTCCTTACGTTTAGCTGGGTATTTTCCTTTGTAATATCTTTTATGTTGGCCTTGTTTACCTTTTGCAGTTAAATTTGTACTTGCCATGACTGAATTTTTACAGGGACGACACAGTACAGGTCAGATAGTTTTATAAAGAAGGACACCCAAACTTGAAAGCCTGAAAGTGGTATGCCCATGAACAGAGAAACAAAGGATCAGAAAGAATAATTGATTGCTGTCCTGGCCTCTGATGACCCTTGGCTTTGATCTCCCTGAGAAACATTACATACACTAATGATAAAGTAGGAAGGAACTCAATTCATCCATTAACAACGGATCAGATATATGATTGAATTGCCGTACTGGCCTCTGATGACCTTGGCTTTGATCTCCCAGAGAAACATTACATACACCAATGATAAAGTAGGAACCTAGGAAGGAACTCAATTCATCCATTAACAATACATTGCTAAGTGATGAAAGGATGCAGGGGATGTGGACGTTTTGCACATACGGAGTGAAGAAAAGCAACCCCAAACCAAAATAAATTAGATGACACTCATGGTCATGCGACCCAGTCCTCACATGCCACACACTGACACCGCCTGGCAGTGGCGGAAGCAAGTCAACTCTGCCTTACAACCGGGTGACCTGTGAAGGGGGAATGCAGAAAAAATGTGAGAGCATAGTTCACAAATTTGGAAAAGTCCAACACCAACCTCACCAGGAGTAAAATTCACACGTATGAGATCATGTGAGGGACACAACCTTTTTATAAATTATTCAGATTGATGCACACCAACTAGCCCACATTCAGCATGTGCTGAGGGATGCTGTGTTGCAATCCTCAATGGCAAAATCAATGTGCATTGGCTTGAAATGTTCGAATATCCTGGCATGGAAATGATGGAATAAGTACAACAGGGGCCACAGTAAAAAAAACTATACCAGTACAGATCAAATAAGAACATTCGTCCCAACTTCTTCACAAATCGTGTTATGAACACTTGGAATAGTTTACCAGAGAGAGTAGTGAATTCTACCAACTTGCAAATGTTTCAAAGAAGGATAGACAATCACTGGAAAGATCAGTGATTGTATACCACTTCGAAGCCAAATTGACACTGACAGGAGTTCCCGTCTATGAAAAGGACGACGAAGATCTGAGTATAGTGGCTACCAGCCAGCGCTCAGAAGAGGATCTGTGAGTATAATACCGATAGTTCTGATACCATACTTGGCAATTAAAAAGAATTGTCTGAACAAATATGCAGGGCCAGAGCTCTTTGAGGCATGACCCAGAGAACCCAGATACCCCCCCCCCCTCTCCCTTACCCCACCTCCCTGAGCAACAATTGGGCAAAAAAAGGTGAAGTACAGTAGGCCAGTCACAAATTTACCCAGAGCCCATTTGAGTGCCCCGAACATAACCATGGCAAAGTACCGCTGTTCCACCTACCTTCCCCTCCATGCTGCTCTGGTTCAAGCTTGCTCGACTGCTTGTATGGTTCCGCTGATCAGTGGTCTGTGTCAGAATGATGAATGGCTTCCAGATTATTCCATAGCCCACTCTTTAGGGTACTGAGGCCTACCGCATCAGTGCATGCAAGAGACAGTCCCTGTAATTTAAAACAGAAACACAGGTCAAATATTCACATTCAGCTCAATGAGATATCACCAAGCAAGACAAACTCCCAATACTGCTATCAGTGCTATGTTATAAATGGCTGCAGGACAGTTTTCTGTATTTGTTTAAATTATTCTCAGAATGAAATATGTAGCAGGGTCACATTTTAGTGATAGATGACAGTATCGTACAGTGACACATCACTGATTTGGACATTCATATAGTAGAGGGATAATGATCACCATATCCTTGCAGTGGAGTTGTAGTGGATCTGTGACATCATTCACACATGTATGCATCAGTTGACAAGAAATTTCTGATAATCTTCGGAGCCAGGAAAACTCTATCATACTCATTTCAATGTCCACTATCCATGACTTGGGTTGGACGGAAGTGACTCTTCTAAACATCAGTTCCTAGCAAGATCATGACTCACAAATACTGTACCAATCTCTAGCCGGCCCTACAGTGTGTACACATGAATGTCTCTGGAAAAACTCTGCCCCGAGTCTTTACGCCTACGAGCTACCAGTCTCTGGTACTCTCGGATTAGGTTCAGGCCATGGAAATGAGCATTTGTTCAACTGATCTCAATGCCATTCTGGCAAAGCCTGTCTCGGTCTCCTAAACACAATTGAACATCAAATAAATATTAGGAAAAAGCAGATATGGTGTAGTTTGTGGTGTCACAGTTTTTCATCCACCTCCTGCATCATTATGAGGCCACCTCACAAAATGTGAATCACTTTGTAAAAATGCAATTTAATATAAAACAGAAGGTTAAGGTCTGGGCCCAATACAGTGTTCATGCCAGGTCTTAAAATGTAGGGGCCGCAAGGGTGATTTTAGCTGGGCTCCAGGCTCCGTTTGGCGCCCAGCTGCAGTAAAAAC
>JAODTT010112135.1:0-14543 GCA_025400115.1 Pentamera pediparva
ACACGGGCGCCCTACGGCCACCGTACGACGTCCGTAGGGTGCCCGTACGGAGACCCTACGGTATGCTGTATAACTCATGGCCTCCCCACGCAATCCCTACCCTACGGCCTCCGTACACTACTGACCCTATATGACCATTTATCGAAACTCTGTGAACAGCTTTTAGGAAGCACCACCTAAGGAACATTATAACCTAATTTCAAGAAAATCTATTGTTGTTTGTAGGAGCAGCATTTTGAATAGCACTTGGCAGTTTTCACTGTTTTATTGCTAATGACGCTATATGACCATCCATCAAAAATCTGTGAACAACTTTTAGGTAGCACCACGCAAGGAACATATATATCTGATTTCAAGAAAATCCATTGCTCTTTGTAGGAGAAGCATTTTGCAGTTTGTCCAATTTATTTACAAAATGGCTCATTATGTCTCTTCAATGACCTTGGACCTTGAAAGATTTCAAAGATGTGCTGTCATGCAATGAACATTGCCTCAAGTTTGGTTGACATCTGTCGAAGAACGAAGATTTAGCAGCCGAAAAAGCAAAAGTTTACGGCGGGATAGATAGTTAGATAGAGTGACAGTCCCATCACAATAGCTCAACCAGCTTAGCTGGTTTGAGCTAAAAATGCAGGCTTACTTACCATCAGCAGCAGCAGTAGCCGTCCAAGCACCCAAAAGTCTCCTCTGCTGAATGGGTTTCAACCCCTGCAAATCCTCTGCAGTTACAAACTTCAGATCTGCTGGTGTCTCAACCCCTGCTTGAACAAGCTGTTCCAATACTTCACTGATCTTGCTGGATGGCAGCGATGGGAGCACACTACTAATTGCATCCTTGATTGGGCTTAGAACTATTGTGTCATCTGAGTTGTCAGAATTGCTCATCTTGATACCTAGATATATAAAGTTGTACTTGAGAGTGTTTGCCACACAGTAGACCAGCCAAGAAGTGTAGAGTACTTCCCTGCTGACCATTTACCATTTTCCAATTTGCTACGAAAAATAAAGTAAGATAGGCCTCACTGTCTGAACAAATCATGTAAATATATACAAGTAATTGGTCACAATGATGACAAACTGTGAGCAGCCTTGTGGTGAAGGTTATTCTATAATGTTAACCTTACTGTAGTTGTCCCTGAATGACCTCGACGGCGGGGAACTAGCACTAACAAAGGTAAAGTAGGCCTACTATAGACGGTCAAGCTGTATGCCAAGTGTTAAAGACTGATGGTCATGTACCGGTAACATATTTTCTTTAAGCCAGCATTGGTGGAAGGAGGGCACCGGAAACCCCACACCCCAGATTGGAAGATTCTAGCATGTTGCATTGCTTATTGTAGTTATTTCAATAATACTTTTAGGAATTAAGGACGTCACGGGGGAAAGGATGAAGAGGCCGCCCATAGACTATAAATGCTAAATGCTGTGATTTTGCACCTTGCTAACAGAAGGGCGAAAAGTGACATTCGAAATGCAATGAATGAGATTATTCCTTCATATTTCAGAAATATCCTGCAAGTTCTTATGCAGATCACATTCATAGTTAATTTGTTACAGGGTTTCGAAAAGTACATGTTTTGCATTGACTTTGTATTACACATGTATCCACGATTCCCCCTGTGACGTCACAAGGGGCATTTTGCAATAGCAGATTTTGCCCAATTTTCAAACTCGTATCGGCTGAAATTTGGTCTGAGGGAAGTAGAAAGCGCCAGAGGTCAAGTCATCTTTACATGACCATTGCCCTTTGATTGATATGCTACATTAGGTTAATAAAAGGCTGTATAAATAGTGCTATCCAATGTCACCAAGGTGATCGCAATTTAACCCTTTCGCGTCTGATGTGACTTGCAAGTCCCATCTCACCGAAGGACCTATAACATGAAAATACAGTTTGCTATTTGAATGCAACTGTCTGTTTGGATACCTCAGTCCCACATACAGTTGTGGTATACTGCCCTGATGTAGCAACAGACACCATTCATTTGCCTCATTCCAGGGATGTTGATTTTTTTCCTTCCAAAAATAAGGAACAAGAGTGCCAATGGCACAGTAGCTCACCTGTGTTTGCAACAATTCAGTGTGAAAGATTTGTGGATGCCCCATATGTACCATTGGTCAATGATAACGCTGAACAGCTTCCGTCTTCATCCAATCTATTCTGTGACCATTCAAACAAAATGGCCAAAATTGACTCCCAGATGACCTTTGACCTAAAATTGCAGAACACCCCATATGTACCATTGGTCGATGATGACAATGACCAAATTTCATGATCATCCAATCAATTCTGTAGCAGTTCAAGCTGCTTGACCAATTTGATCAAAATGGCCAAAATTTACCTCTAGATGACCTTTCCCTCAAATTCCTGGACACCCCATATGTACCATTGGTCAATGATAATACTGACCAACTTTCATGATCATCAAATTCAATCTGTGGGAGCAGAAGCCGCTTTACCGTTCAAACAATATGGCCAAAATTGACCCCTAGATGACGTTCAACCTCAAATTCCTGAACACCCCATATGAACCATTGATCAATGATAATAATGACCAACTTCCATGATCATCCAATCTATTCTGTAGGTACAGAAGCCGCTTGGCCGCATGAACAAAATGGCTCAAATTGACCCATAGATGAACTTGACCTTAAATTTCTGAACACCCCATATAAACCATTGGTCAATGATAATACTGACCAACTTTCATGATCATCGAATCCAATTTGTGGGAGAAGAAGCATTTTTCTCATATGGTCCTCAAAATGACATATTTGGCAAAACTGACCCCTAGAAGACATTTGACCTCCAATCCGTGTATGGAGCATTGGTACCCAGTAATGACTACCAACTTTCATGATCATCAGACATGCAGGAGGAGAAGCATTTTGCATATTTTTACAAAATGGCTCAAATTTACCACTAAATGACCATTGACCAACATCCTAGGTGACCCTTCACTTGGTCATCATTGTCACCAAGTTTCATCATTATCCATTGAAGGGTGTGGGAGGAGTTACAATTTGAATCAATTGTGAACAGACAGATAGATAGATTGATAGATAAATAGACATCCATGAATGATCACAATAGCTCACCCAGCCACATGGCTGAGGTGAGCTTAAAAGTTGATTTAAATAGATTTTTTTCAAAAATCCATTTTAGTTCTAACCCCTTGTTGCCTGAATTATCCAATATATGCACCTACAGTACTAAGCCTACACCAGCTCAATGTAGGCTAGGTCCATAATATATTCAAAATACTAATTCAATTAATGCTAAATAAACCTGAGCCCACACTCTTTTCCAATGAACATGGCCTACAGCAGGTGCCGAATTGGCATAAGGAGACATCAATTACAGGCATTCACTACTGCTGAGAAGCTTTATACTTCAATTAGTGCATGTCTTAAGCTTAAGTCATAGTTTATCAGATCCATTCTGATACACAGGAAATTCATTTCGGGTAAAAAAGCCACTCAGCTAAATTTGTCAGCACACACACGCTATTTATCTTTCATGCCCTAGGCCTAGGGGCCTAATATTAGTTTTGTTGTACGGGAATACTGTGGGCATATAGAGATTTTTTTTTTAAATCAAGACAAGTTGTGCTATATATAAATCATCACTTATTTTACACAAAATGATATTCATCGATTCAATCCAAATTGTGAGAATGGGAGAACCCAGCCCAAACTACTGTTCTGTATGCTCTCTACTGGAGGTTTAATCACTATTAGGCCTACTGGTAATTTTTCTATTCCCCCAAAAGTTATTGAATGTGCATTGTTTCATAGCCTGAATGCATTTTGCATCAATTGAACACATTTGTAATTGAGGTCTACAGTTTGTTGCAACCTGACCTTTTGTTAGGTCAAAAAAGAGTAGCTACTTGTACTGTAGTTGTATTGGCACAATCGATTCGAAGGGTAAGTGGGGGAGTAATGTTTGACAACCAACACATCAATGCATGCATGTCATATAGTGGCTTCTGTTTCAATATGGTTCAAGTCCTCCCAATCAGTGACCTCTTTTGATGGACAGGAAATACAGTGGGCATAATTCACAACCTCAACCATAGGGGAAGGCACAACAGTGGCACAAAAGTACTGTACTGTAGTTTTGATTCATTTGTTTTTGAATCAGTGGTATCCCCCATAACTTACTGGTATAACTGTACAGTATGGGGTTGGTTCTATGAGCAAATTGAGTTTTTCAAAATCTCTTACCTTATGCCTCCTGGGCTTGTGAGTCAGGCTCATAGGAGTCATAGCCCAGGAGGCATACTGTAGGTAAGGGACGTTCTCTTTATAATAGCCTACTATGCTTACGAGGGATCATGGAATGGATTGAGAGAGCAGAAAAATCATTGTATCCAATTCTACTGCCTACACATACACATGTGATTTGGGAGCAATGTAAATCTTTGAAAAAGTGATATAAATCAGTGAAAAAAAACATCATTTGATTTAAATCGCTATTCAGATCACCGATCTAAATCAACATGATTCAAATCAAACAACCCTGCCCCATTCACACGTGGAAGTATTGCTATTTTGAACAGCATACTCCCATGAGGATTCCTGACACTTTTGGACAAGGTGAGACATCCTGATTTTTGTATTGCTAAATTACACCCTTTATCTTACACATATAACCATCATCACAGAAGAGTCATTCGAATTGGAGTGAAATGGTAATTGCTTTTAGTTTTGGAACCCACACGTCTCGTCAGGCAAGTCCATAGACAATGCATGCAGATATGTGGGACTTGGGTATCTTCTACGATATGGCAATTAATTTAGCAAAACTGCTACCTACACATATGGGTACACCCTACTTTAGACCTAGGTTCTATGAACATTGTAGAATTACTTTTTTGCACATGAGACTGTTTCACTAGGGGTGGCGCTAGGATTTGCCTGACAGGGGGCTGGGTTCCCCGACGGGGTGGGGGAGGGGGTAGGAAGTTTTCTCTGACTGGAGCTTTCAAATGGAAGTACAATGAGGCAATCATGCTAGCCTCCAACTTCCATGGAAATGAGGAGACCACTGTAAAAGGAACCTTGGAAACTGGAAGAAAATTTATGTGCCCTGCCCAACTGCAGTCGCAGACTACAACAAAACATGGGTGTGGTTGACTAGGCAGATATGCTGAGAACTCTATATGCTGTCAACAGAATGTCTGTCAAGAAGTGGCACAGAATTTTCTGTGGGCTGTTAAGACTTGTATGGTATACCAATCTATGCACCGCAACATGCCACTCCTGCAGAAGAGAAGGGGGGTCACAATGAAGCTCCTGACGCTGGGTGAGCCGACAGCAATTTCTGCCAGAAAAGAGTCCCCTGCTGTGGCAAATCTCCCACAAGGGACAAAATACATGTAACTGGGTTCGCATAGCAATTTGCTACCCAAGAATTGTCAGTTGCTAATCAATATTACTTTTGATCACCAAGAAATGTCAATACCAGCAAATGCAAATTGCTATTCCCAAGAATTGTCGAGCAATTATTGCGAATAAATTCTCTGAAACTATTTTGTCCCTTGCTCCCATCAAAATCAAACAAGCGCAGAAAGGGAGGTGACAGTCACAGTGTAGGGGATGATGTGCGTCTCCAAAGTGTGGGCTGCCACTTGCCAGACTTTGTGTCACAGAAAGATGTGAGGTGTGTTCTGTGAATGGAATCAAGTCAAGGAAGGCATCATGGCAAGTGCACAACAAGAATTGTTTTGTGCCTAACCACACTCCTTGAAGTGTCATGGTCAAGTATGCTGTGCATAGTGCTGTACTGCTGTATGCGATCATGCATGTGTGATGTGAAATTCCTATCAGAACTGAAAATCATCTGATCTTTGAGAAAGTAGATAAAGTAATGAGGCATCCCGCAATTATCACATTTTTTTCATTGGAGGGGGGGGGGTGCATGAAGTGATTGATGTGTGGCAATCTCAGATGCATTTGGTACTTTCTGAAAATTGGTGTCCATTCCTGACTGTTGAGACTTCCGAGTCCCAGTGCAGAAGTCCTCGTTCTGATTAGCATGCACACAGTAGTTAATTGCCAAAATACATTTCTCCACATTTAAAGTTTAATGTCATGTTTGGAGTCTTAAAAAATCATGGTGCCCCCATGGGCCATGGCATTGAAAAATCAACTCGGACATGAAAGGGTAGAAATATGATAGACCTCTCCTATAACCATAAGATGACAGTCAGCAGTGAACTCTAAGTTCAGTGAACCCTAAGTACATGTAAGACTGGATGGAGGTTGAACCATTGCTCAAACTTCATCTGCAGGTGTTAAGTATTACGTTGCAAGTAGTAAATTTCATGAATGTACAATTGGTACTGTATGGACACAAGGAAGGTCTTGGGAAGTTGATCTGCAACATATTTAATTCAAGTTACAGTTCATGATCAACACAGAATATGCAAGGAAACCCAACAGACATTATAATGAGAAGCATTTATGTTTGAGAGGCAGTAGAATTCGTCCTTCAATTGAATATCCCGAGAGTGGGTGGTAATCACAGAGCTCAGAAACATTCTTACATGACACACTAGTAGAGGGTTGCAGTGAATATAACCCAAGGTCTTCCAGGAAGGTGGAATCGTGAAGTTTCACCACAAGAAAGGCATTGTTACGGCAGGTAACCGCTAGAAGAATGCAACCAAACTGTCCATCCTGCCATGCTACGTACAGACCTGGCCTATACCGTGTTCCATACCGGCTCAATTCATAACCAACCATGGCAGAATCCATTTCGATCTGAGCTGCATGTATTGCATTCCTTATGTCAGGACTGAAAATTTCCAAATTGAGATTTTCCCCCTTATCCATCACAAACTCTGCAGGAAAAGGCATTCCAACACTGTTATATGCCTGTAGTTGCTGATGCCTTTCTGACAACGTGTGGGTCACATTTATAAAATTGTGACAATATCGAGCACACCTCTTGAAGTAAGAATGCTTGCTTTCAAATCTGAGAGTCCACAGACGGATCAAAGGTCCAAGTTTCAAGATCAACTCAGGATAATGGCAAAGATAGTGGTGCTTAGGCCGAAGTCTGACATCAGGAAATAAACGTTTCCTCTCCTCCAGGTATCCTTCAATCAATACCCTGAGATACCCCACTTCATCCACTGAAATTTGGGGTGCACAAACAAACTGGACAAGTTCTCTCAAAACCAGACAAAGTCTCCAAACACTATCACTGGTGTCCACGATTTTGTAACCAATCAAAACTGGGAGTAGCTTCAATAAACACCAGTTCTCCACTGCTTGGCCACCCAGTCTGGTTCCATTTTGGTTCACATGAGAAGGTTTGTTATTCATGTCACTACCCAGGAATTTGAACTGCTCCAGCTTTCTATTCAGAAAAGTGTAACTGAACCACTTCCTCTTGTTAACCCAGTAATCAATGAAGAGTGCCAGGTCATAGTCAACAACTCCCTCGAACAGATCGTGGCCCAAGCAGGGTGGAAGGCCGGGTGCACATACATGATAATAAGTGAGAACATTGAAGTGGGAATTGAACTTAATGCCTTCGTAATTATCTTGCTCATTTTGCCTCAGGAATTCTAAACATCTATCATATTCTGTTGGAGTCCGACAGCTGCCAAGAACATACGGTTCACCTGAATGAAATTCTCTAGTAGTTAGCATGCAATACCGGCAGATATAGTTAGCAGAGAAGCTCTCAACGAACCCACCAACTGTGTGTGATCCTAAATTATCTCCCAAAATACATGCCAGTGTCCCTTTCTTGGAACAACCATCGTTCAATTGTATGCCCTTCTCCTCCAACACCTGCAAGTCTTTTATGAGCCTGCTAAATACCTTCTCTTGCCCGAAATGTCGAAAATCTGCTTCCCTGCACAGAAGAACCAGTTGTAAACATTCCACCATTGATCTACATTCAGGACGAATATTACCAAGCGTGAAATATACTGCCAAAATTTTATGCCTTTTCTTAGCAGACCCAAGTGGATTCACCACCTCAAAGGCATCCTGGAATAACATTATAGACACTGCATCATCATCAGTTTCGAACAAGGAATTTTCTTTGTAAACCCTCCCATCTGTGATATCTGTCAGTACGTGAGGGTTTGTGTGTGATTTTGACTTCAGCGGTGTAAATTTATTGTCGAGGAGTGTTTTTACTGTATCCAATATTGGCACATAATGGAAATATCGCAACTTTCCGGAAGTACCCCTCCCTAGGAGAACAGCCTCTGGGGAAATATAATTCAGTGATTTGAAATATTCTTTTCGCTTATGCTTTGTTCGTAGCTCACCAACAGAGCGATCGATCACAAGCCACTCATCTTGTTGCTGCAAATAATTAATTATCATCTGAATTTTCTCTTCAGACACATTTTCCTCCCTCAATTTCATAGACAGTTTAGCTTCCATTGAATCCCTAAAAATACCATGGAGACTGTGGAGCTCCTCTACAATGATCTGCACTGTTGATTCGGGTATGAGCTGCTTTCCCTGCAGTTTCAGCAGGAACAATGCAAAACTGTTTCTGAACTCTACCTTTGAGTGTTCAACTGGATTTAAATCTGCCTGTGTCATTGAAGGACCTCCAGAATAATGGTCACAGGGCTCCTCATTTCCTCCCACATCTTCAGGACAATGCACAGGACTATCTTGGATTCTGACATTGCTGGAACTCTGCTCTTTTGGCAACTTATAAACATGTCGCACACGCTGTATATCCCAGTTTCTATGATACCTAGACAAATGTGCAGAAAAGGATACTTTGCGGTTGTACTTCTTCTTGCAATAAGCATAGGGGCAGTCGATCATTGTCCCTTCATCAGTATGCTTTTTAAGATGATTTAGGAATGATCTCAAGTCAGAACATTGTTTTTTGCAGAACACCAGGGTACACTGCAGTGGAACATTAACCGAATGAAAATTACTGGACTCGCCCTCCTTTCTCTCACTACGGTGTCTTCTCGTTACATGAACATGAAAAGCAGTAAATGTGGAAAATGTGTACATACAATTTTGGAAACAACAGCTAAAACGTACCTTAGCTTGGTTTCTGTGGTTACGCATGTGAGCAACATAGGCCTTCACACAACTTGTTTGGGTACTGCATAAGTTGCACAAACCCACAAACATGGTACAGTCAGACTTACTTTGGGGTTT
Organism: Pentamera pediparva; assembly: GCA_025400115.1. Classification (NCBI taxonomy): domain Eukaryota; kingdom Metazoa; phylum Echinodermata; class Holothuroidea; order Dendrochirotida; family Phyllophoridae; genus Pentamera; species Pentamera pediparva. Next base: position 9,166 of record JAODTT010112135.1, read on the forward strand.
TATACTTATTAAAGGCCTAGGCCTATGCTGACATCTGAAGTTACTACTACTACTACTAGTACTAGGCCTAGTAGGATCTGCTGTTGATGTTACTAGCAGGTTGATCAGGCATGAAATTACACACAGGCCTATTGTTAGCCCTAGTACTAGTATGGTCAAGTTATTTCTCTTCGCCATAGGATTGCCTCATAAGTCATAGGCCCTAGTAGTACTACACTACAGTACATGTGTAGCCTATTACAAGTTAACCTAGCTAATGACATGAGCCAACATACAGTAGGTTTATGCATGGTGTCAAAACGTTAGGCCTGCTACACTTTTGCATAATGGATACAATTTGATACAACATTAGGCCAGATGCCAAGGCCAGATGCCAAGACCAGTATTATTTACAGCATCAGTCACAGCGTAACGGAGTCAAGCCTAGGCTATGTGTAGCCTGCTGTAGACTACAGTGTACTGTGTTAGGCCTAAGCAAGTGAGTACTGCCTACACTTCTTGGCTACAGTATTATGTTGGCAATACGCGGACCAATTATTGGGATAATACTAAACCACCGTGCACAGTAATTTGAGAAATGATAGCACACGGGCAGAATTTGCAGTCAAGAAACAAGGTATGGATGGGCCGGATTTCCTTCGATTCGGTAAACGTCCACTGGAGCAGCAGCAGATGACACAATACGTACTTGATCGATCAGACGTCTCGCAACTCCCGCGCACGATACAAGGAAAGTTTTTATCCCAAGTAAGTTACGCAACTGACATCATTTGCTCACCCTATTTTTCGTGAGGTCTGTTGAATAACGAGGTGACGATAAGCATAAATGGAGCATTCACATACAAGTTATCGATCAAAAATGACAGACTGTTAGAATTGGCAAATGAGAATCAAAACAATATATTAGTCATATTCAAGTCGAATTAGTCATGACTGTCAATTATGCACACTAAAAAAAATGCATGTACTGCAGCAGGAAGTGAATGGCATTGTGGGCGGGAGTGTTCTGACGGCATGAGTATCTTTTTTATACGTACTGTACCAATGGAGGTATTACTAATTCAACTGAACTATTCACTAACATTTATTTGCACTTTGTAATTTGATGCTAGGTATTTGTCCTGATTTTTCATAAGATATCAATTAGTGGATACAATCAGCTTGTAATCTAAATCGTGTTTACCTCTTGGTCAGCGTATATATCATGAATATTTTTCTAACTTGTCAAGAGATAAAAACTTACTTTGTGAAGCACGTGCGTGCTAATTGCTCCATGCATGCATGCATGACGGGGCCCGCGGCCAGCGCGTGCAATATTAACAACGTCATACACGGAGGGTTGCTGATTTTATCTCTTATTTTATCTCTTGATTGGGGTGTATTCTGAATTACAGACGCACATGCGTGACTGCGAAAAAATCATTTTAAGCTGCATTTCGTTACGAACATTCATTAGGGATGTGAAATAATACTTGTTCTGCTTACAGTTATTTTACATAACCAATATTAACATGTATCCAAAGTAATACAATTTCGCCGGTACGCAGTTTGTCGCAGGAGCAACTTTATTTTTTCCAGTACCCTAGACTGGCTAATGCCGTATTCAAGTCTGTTGATAATGCTAACAGTCCCACGTATACATCTCGCCGCGCCTCATGGGCAGCCATTATCAGCCAACGAATTGATGCTCACGCCCTCTATTAACTCGTTCCTTGACCTAATTCGCCCTCTGATCTGTCCGCACGATCTGATCTGTGTGCTCTGTGGTGGGGGGGGGGGGGTATATCCTCGTCATCCCCCCGGGATGTGCGCCCCAGCATGTGACACGCGCGACGGGCTCCCTACACTTGCAGACGACTAGAGACTGAGTGATAGTGAGTCTACCAGTACCCTGGCTCCAAAATTCCATCTCAGGATTTTCACAATTTCGTTTAAAATTGGGGTTAGGGTTCAGAAAGAAAGGTTAGAGTTGCTCACTGTGAGTTCAGGCCGATTTCATTCATATCCTTCGGTAGAAAATTGACAGAAGTGTTTAGAGGCTTTTTAGGGAGTGGAATCCGCAAATTGGTCAGTTCCATCACTTCCATGCATGAACGTGCTTGCTCGGAAAGCTGAAACTATGTTATTCCCATACTAATGGTAAGGGCCGAATCGGACAAATGGGTTCGTCATCAAGGTTAAGTTCGAAATACGTGGTTAAAGGTTAGGCTACCATCATGGCATTCACAGGGGAATCGGGTGCCGCCTTTCAGATAATGACGACAAAAGCTAAACATAATGTTCAGGAAGTAGTTTTTTCAAATTGTAAAGAAACATGTCATGTATCCGGAATAGCGGAGTTTAATAAGCCATTATCTTTTTCCCATTCTGAGAAACAGAAAATATAGGCTATTGCGCATGGGTAACTGTGACTCAGACTGTGTAATTAGTTAGTTTCCTCATATCAAAGAGTCAAGATCCTCTTCTACTTAGCTTACAATCAGTTGTTGAAACATCTCGCATGTCAGGCGAATGCACAGTAAAATGTTAATTTCTCTTGAAATTAGTCGATCTCGGTAAGCCTATGTATTTCGATCAGTGCTGGAGGACTCGAGACCGGACTCGGACTGGAGACCGGTCTCGAGTCCCTATTTCAAGGACTCGTGACTCGGACTCGGCCAAAAATGCCCATGGGAAGTGACCCAAACCCCATGGGAAGTTCCCGGTAGGATTTCTGCCCACAGGAAATGGACTTCCCATGGGGAATTCCACACGGCAGGAATTTTTAGGGAGATTGTTAAGTGGAAAGTGTTATTCCCCCTGGGAGTTCTAGATTCCACGTGGGAAATACAATCTTCAAAGATACAAGGGGGGGGTCAATGACTCGGACTCGACCCAGAGGACTCGGGGACTCGGTCCGAGTCCTTGACCTTGTCCCGTTGTCCGAGTCCTTCCCCTTTGTACAAGCCAATTCATTTTTATTTCACCCATAAAAAACACATTGTATTTAACATGCAAAATCTACTAATATAATGGCAACGATGAATTCATCACCTTGGGATAGTCTATTTGTGTGTTTAGCTGCCTGAGCCATGTAGTGGTTATCAAACTGTGAAAAATAGTACAGTTCAAATTGGCATAGGGACTCGAGGACTCGGACTCGGAAGCTAAGGACTCGGATACTAAGCTGAGGACTCGGATTCGGATTGAGAGGACTCGACTCCAGTCCTGGTTTCGATGCCAAAACATATGTATATTACCATAATACGGACGACGAAGTAGGTCAAACTGTTCAAATACTTCGAAAGACAAGTATAACACTGTAAACATGTTTAGAAAACTGTTTGAACAAATGTTCAAACAATATAGACTAATGTAGGTCCTGTGAACTTTTTCTGTGAAAAACCGAATAAATACACAAAAGCATGTAAAATTGCAGTAATTATACGTTACATCTGAAAACAAAATGTTTCTGCTAAAATCGTCTGTAAATTTACAGAAAAAAAAACACGTGAAAGTTTTGTCAAATAACAGACAAGAATACAGAAAAGGTTGGTCAAATAACAGCTTCAATATGTTAACCAGCAAAAACAGAAAACTTTCGTTAAATTTATGTATATTCTGTTAAAAACGTATGTAATTTTACAGAAATAGTAAAAATACGCGCGTTTTGTAAAATTACCGATTGGAATACTGAAAGTGTGTGAAATGGCAGTATGTATATGTTAAGCAGCAATTACAGAAAGTTTTTGTAAAAAATGTCTGTAATTTTACAGAAATTTTTAACAGTGTACAATTGAGCAATTTATAATGAGGATGAACTGGGATTCTTACTTCAGTGGTTTAAATAGGCAGAGAGGGCCATGTGGGGGAATGCAAATGAAGAGCATCCCACCCGGCGAAGTGATGTAATCAAGGAATTCCCCACCCCTGCTGATTAGGAGCCTCCCTTTTAGGGTAAACTACCGAATAAGTATTTCAGGTGAACTTGACTACAATCCACACTTCCTGCCGGCTATGCTGACATTAATCATACCGAAAAATATGGCACTACATTTCCTCAGTTGAGCAACTACAACATGGCAAGAATGCAAGTCTGCGTAGTAATTCCTTGTCGTAAATACGCAGTTATAATATTCCTTTGTAGGCCTGCTGCCGCAGTTGAGAAGAAGACTCCTTAGGATCCTGAATATTCCCTCAATACGTATTCGTACCAGAATAAGGTCACCAAACTCCCTTCTTCAAATTTGTGGTATTGACAAATCATGATTAAGGTTATGTTATGGGTTTATTTGTTATTGTTTCGTGTCCTATACTTGGATGTTTAGCTTCAATGGATGTTAATCGCATTTGCTGCATTAATTATTGCTGGTAAATTTGAAGGGGACATTCCTCAATACGCAACTGCTTGGGAAATACTGCTGAATTGAGACGCTGGAAGTTAAGCTAGTTGAAATGTGACCTATATCATTGACCCAGATGGCCATGGGTGCTGTATTTTGGATAGTTTATTCTTGCGTTTTTTAGGAGCATGGCTTGGGTCAGGCATACTTAGCCCCATGTTGAATTACAAAATACTGTAAAGGGGAGGCAAGGTGCGACTGACACGCTATTCCTGATGAGTCATTTGTGCGAGGTGGGGGAAGCATGTGATGAGCATGGGGTCCTCCACTGGCCCTCTAACCCATGTGCCTTGCTGGTTGTTCAGAACAAGACAAGAGTGTGGGCACATGGAATCCTTACTCACCATATCTGCTATCCATCATACCTAATTTGAATTTATCCATGCTTGCGTTGCTCAGATATTGTGCTGAATGTGCTTAATCAAGTTTTCCCGTTATGATTTTGTATGGCCTTGACCTGAAGTCAAAACAATAGGGTTCCACCTCTTTATATCTGCAACCCACATACCTAATTTAAATTTAGCACATGCTTGCGTTATTCAGATATCGTGCTAACAAACTTTTCGAGATTTTCCACTTTTGACCTTGCGCGACCTTGACCTAACGCCAAGAACAATGGGGTTCTTCCTCTCTATTCCTGCAACCCTCATACCTAATTTGGAGTTAATACATGATTGCATTCTATAGATATCGTGCTGACAGGCTTTTTGAGGTTTTCCCTCGGATAACCTTGTTCGACCTAGACCTCATGCCAAAAACAATAGGGTTCCTCCTCTTCATATCTGCAACCGACCTACTTAATTTGAGGAAATTCGCAAAATAAATTAAGCTGATAACTAGACGAGACTCTACTTTGCGCATCTGATACGTAGACATTTCCAAAGGAGTAACAAAATAGGTTCGAAACATTTGAGACGTGGATTTACAAAAACATTTGCTCAGATTATTTTACACGGGCAGGTTTACAATTAATGAGATTTTGAGGGGAGTTCGGCG
>JAODTT010113245.1:0-14536 GCA_025400115.1 Pentamera pediparva
GCCTCGTATTGAGACGATGCACATTTCTGCTGAACAGTTCGGCTATTGTCGTAGGCACAGAATCATGATTTATGGTTGGGTACAGGCCCTTCCTAACACTTGCTCTTTTAGGTGAGGGCCTGAGGCAACGGAGCAGCAACGGCATGCAATGCTTACTAGCCTGAAAATTCCGAGGTGGAAGATTTGGGCAGGAATGAGCCAAGAATATACGAAATTTGTACAGAGAAGTGAAAAATACTCAAAATTTCCTGTGAGCGCCAAAATTTGTTTTCGAATGCCAGGAAAATATGCAGTGAGATTTTTTTGTGCCCCCCTCCTTTGGAAGGGTCATATACCCCTTCGCATGGTGGACCAGATTATTTGTAGTAATCGTGAGAATGGATTGACGCATGCTATTTCGTCAGCAGAGCTTACACAAGTTACGCGACGGTCTGCTTACTATCCATGAATAAAGGCTTTTAGAACAAAAAAAAACCCCAAAAGGTGGCGAATAAAGTTATTCGGGCAACAGTTCAGCCAGAAGGAGGTGACGACAACCACGGTTCACTAATTGTGGTGAAAAAGATCATAATATACGTAGTCCATCATATCATTTGATTAGCTTACACTTATAATAGACGCCATACTAACTAGCTATAGCAAAGAATGAAAAAGGGAATTTGTCGTGTTGGAGGTTAAATCGAACACAAAAATTCGGTGTGCGCTGGCCTTGTGACTTCTTCTACAGTACTTTGTTTTCACAGGTTAACATCATGTAATACTTGAGATTGACGTTTGTGGTTTTCAAATAACTGAAGTTGGTCGTTCCTTTAACTACCTTATCGTTGCTTTGAACACTGATTTCATGATTGGCTGTTAGGGATGCCCATCTTAACAATGCCACTATTCGTATAGGATAGACATTGCGCTTAACGGGCAATGTATAGGTTCAATCCTTCTTTCGAACAAATCTCAAACAAATATTTTCATTTCATATCAGTTGAAAGAATATTCTAACTGAATTATTTTTTCCCTTTCAGATTATTACGCCATGACAGAAGAGGTTCATCCATCTCAGACAAAAATGTTCACAGACGAAGAAATCAAGCTGATAGTGCTAATAAAGCAGGGTCAGATCTATAACAGATGGATAGGCACTTTAGAAGACAGACCAGGGACAACGATCAGATCTGTGGTACTGAGCACCATTACAGGCAAGTTTAAACACATTTCGTCTTCATCCACTCGACCATCATCAACACCAGCTGATCTGCATGTGCAAATAATAATAATAATAATAATAATAATAATAATAATAATAATAATAATAATAATAATAAATGAGGGGACATTAAGAGCAGATTAATCTCATTTGGAACAACATCTGGTATCGGAGCATTCCTTCATATACCCAACACGTACATTTCTGCTAATTAGCAGAGAGGTTTCCTCATGAAAAGCATGAGTGAATTTGGTGAAGAGAGAGTCAGTTACTAACGACTTACAATAGACCTGCAGGTCATCCGCAATCTGGACCTCGTTCCATTTCATTTTATTCGTCTCGGGGAAGAAATGACGAATCTGGTTAGCAAGTTCATTGACCGGCTTAGCTAGGTCAATGTTTTGCTTTCTCGTTGATGGGGTTCTTTACTGAGAACCGTTATTTCCTTCAAATGACTGATACAACAAAATATTATAGTTTGTCGTGGGATCATTGATATATATTTTGCCGTAACAAGACCACCTCACAATTACCACCTCCGCCGTCTATGCTGACTTCTTATGGGCTAATTGCTGGACGTCGTGGCCCTACATGAATCTATACATGGCCCGGCAAGACCCAGATACCGCAATAATTGCAGCTGCTAATCCCTAACCAGGTATACATGATAATATGACACATCTTTGGCGACAGGTAATGCGCACTGTCTCGTGAGGTGTTTTCTGATTGGCTGATGGTATTGTATTGTACAGATTATAGTCTTTGTTAGGGTTGGGGATCAGGTCAGAGATTAGGGTATAGTGCAGCCAATCATGAAAAATATTCCGAACAAGTGGGCATCGGGCCTTTTGGCGATACTTCAGTGTGAACGTGGAGGAAACTGCCAACCTCTCGTTTTCCCTGTTCTAGTACCTCGTGCTGAGCAACTAGTGAGATGGCAACATTCTAGAGCCGACTAAGATTGGAACCCCTGTCTCTCGGGTGAAATTACCAGTGGTCTTTTCTAACGTGAACCAATTGATTCATCTATTCGGCACGATCATCCTCTTGGTTTCATCATCGCTAAATGTTTCAAAATGTTAACACATCCAACCATAACCCCATCTCTGCTGCCGATTCATTTAGTCGATAGTTATCGTTGCATGTTTCTACAGTTTCATGAACACAAACAATATAACTTCTTATACACGACCAGTAGTATGCATTATACCAACTTGATGAAATTGCACAAGCACTGTTATGTTTACCTGTTTTTGCAGGAACCAACGTGCCTACTTGACACCACTGAATTTAAATCACTTCATATTTATTTTTCTTTAATTGCTATTTGTATACAGACGGTGCCCTGAAGGATACTGATATTCATTGGGAGCAGTTTGTAAAACGGTCTCTCGATCTACCACAGAATAACCACGTTGTGGAAGTGATCGCAATTGGAATCATTAAAGGTGAAGTTCTTGCACCTACCTTACATAAAATATGTTGTGTGTATGTATCGATGTCTATATGTATGTATTATATCTTTGTCTCAGGAAGATTTTACACTAATGTTCGGCCAGTGAGCTCAAGCAGTCAAGGGCATTTTTTTAAACCATTGTCTGATTGTGTAGTTTTTTACTTGTTTGTGTTTTGTCCGACGACGCAATTCTCGAATAATAATTTGAAGATCTTCATTCCATGTGTACACACTGGAATACTAATATTGTGCTAATAATCTCCGCATAAATCATCCTTCTAGGAAGCTGGTGTGATGTAAATGTGACTCACCGCGGCAGATCGGGTATTATGTCGGCCAATGTGCAATTGAAATACAGTAATTTTGATGTGATTTGGAGTCATGTATTTCAATGAAATTAAGTGTTCTTGACTAGATTATATGAATTACTTCAAGATGTTACATACCATATCATAGTGAAGCTCTTGCAGAGATTTTTCCAGCAGTAAGAAAATTCCAATTTGGCCCATGGCCGACATAATACCTGAACTACCACGGTGGGTTGGTCACAAATATTCCCAAATGTGATCTCAATCGTCGCCATTTCCTTTTCAGCAAATCTTCACTTGATTCAGGCCCACTTTGTATGTGAGACAATGGAATCTTTCCTGGCAAGGACTGCTCAGATGGAAGAAAGCCAGCTGCAGACTCTGGAAGTTGTTCGTCACATCTCTGGTATCCTAGAAGGCATGGAATTGATCCAGTCATTCGGGGTGAGTGAGGATGAGATACCCTTTTCTACTCAGAGGGTTGAGTCATTCACACATCGATACCCTAGTCTTATGGGGAAGGCGCCATCATATCATGTGAATATATTTATTAGGTGGGGTTAGGGCTAATCAGCTAATTTATTCTATTAGTACTACGCTTAATTTGCATTAAATTCTGGTATCTTTATATCCATCCAGTTTCTTCACCCTGGCCTTTCTACCAGTAAGGTCCTGGTTACCACCCACGGTGACTGTAAGCTCTACGATTTCTGCCTCTCTGATGATGCGGTGGAATTGGCTGTACTGAAGAAATCTAAGGTGCCTGTAGTATGTTATTTGATTGAAAAAAATCCTTCATCTGCTCGGGTGGTTCAGTATGTATGTTGTACATAGGCTACACACGTACCAGACATAACGATATTCTTGTCGTTTGCCTCAGTAATCTACACTCGGCCAGGAGAGTCAACCCATGCTCACAGACATTAGGTTGTGTATAATATACAATGAGCAAGTTATGTTATATTGTACATTATACACAAAATATAATTAGTGTTATGGTTGAATCGGTGCTATGGTGATTGTGTGTTATATACAAAATAGGAGCACATTGTACATTGTGTGTTATACACATTTTTATGAAGGAGCCTATGCTGGAAGAGTATGTCGGTGACCTAAAACGCGATCTAACGCAATTCAATCGGTAAATGATAAGATGCATTATGTTACCCGACTCACATAGCTATGGTAGCATTCAAGGTCAGGTGCCATGTAAACATGACGTCATTCATTACTGTACCTATAGATAGTACATGAATGGAAACTAAGCTTCACCCCGAGGGTGGACCGCATCTATCTGAAACAAAATCAATGCAAAACATTTGAAGTAAGAATAGGATCTTAATAATAACCGACGAAATTGTTCACCAGATTTAAAATAAAAATATTATCTTCGTTTGTGAGTGAGACCTTCCGTCTTTTCCCATCAAGGTTCAACATTTCAACATTTATTTATAGGCGATCTAGAACAAAATCAATGAAAATTATTTGAAGTGAGACTAGGATCCTAATAATAACTGACGAAATTGTTCACGAGATCTAAAATAAGAAATTTATCGTCGTTTGTGAATGATACATTCCGTCTTTCCCTATCAAGGTTCAACATGTCAACATTTATTCATAGACAATGATCGGCCTTCATAGCGTTGCGTCCATGACGTCACAAGGATGGGATTCTTCAGTAGTAAATCAAAATACCGCAGCGATACTATGTACTAAAACCTCCTAATTTGAATTGTAGCGTTCCGAAAATAAAATCATCTTTTCATCCGTGCCAGTTTGATGACAGTTAATGACAGTAAATGACCCTGGACCCTGAAGTTGTTTTTCCTATTTTACTCAGTAGGAATATAACAACTGCCCATTCAACGTTTGGTTAAAGGTGTGACTGAAGTACGACCATGATCACAGTTGATTAGACAATGTCAACGAAATGATGCTGACAAGTGTATATTATTATTCCACTTTCCGAGAGGTATACTTTATCACAAGTTCTTGGTGTAATCCATCACTTATTCAATTTGATTTACTGAAGATAGTTGTTCGTACTCATAGTCATTCTTTATCATCCCAAGGTTGCCTGCTCGCTGAACGTCTTTCCTCCCGAGGTTTACCGTCATCACAGATATACTATAGCCAGTGATGTGTGGTCTGCTGCTGTCGTCATCTGGGGAATACTAACAATGGGTAATGTTCTCATTGTCTCCTCAAGTCGCGATCAATGTAATTATTCATCAGGTCAAAATGTCACCATCGATTGGAAAATCACTGGTTGATAGTGGCGATGGCAGATATTTAAGCATTCTGACCAAGGCTTTGCGGTTCTTAACTGTGATCTGTAATCTATCTATTTGGATTGCCTCAGTTTCTCAAATGATTAGGAAAAACTTGACTCCGCATATTAGAGCCCCACTGTCGTGTCCTGGCCAGAGTTCCAACATTGTCGCCGCCCGTTCGATTTGACGTACTCCAACGAGCGGTGTCAACGTTGGAACTCTGGCCAGGAGACGACAGTGGGGCTTTAACTAAAATTTCACATTTAACATTCGAGGTGGGGCTTTCATCGTATTTTAACAGTTGACAAATTTGAGACATGACCCCTTCAAACTCTCCACTTTGCAGGTTTACTGCCGTTCCTCTGCGAATATGACGCTAAGTCAACCACGGAAGTGCAAGACCTCAGGTCACAGTCATCAGAGCTATATTCCGAATTACGGTAAGTCTGATATAATGTTATAACCATAGGCAGATATAGGCAGCAACTGGTGCATTCCAACATTTCCCCACTATTTCAATGAAAGTGATGTGTATGCATGTTTCCTCCCAAGTTGGTTGGCATATCAGGTGATATTAAGTTGCCAGATTTTAGGATTCACGTCACATATCATCCCTCATATTTATTGGAAACAAATGTAGGCCCTCGAGTGTTTCCAAGTCAATTCCATACATGTATTTCTCTTTCGACAGTAGCATTTCTATTCAGGTTTCTCATACAGTCATATCGTAAATGAGTGGAAAAAATGAAATTAATTTTGATAGATGTCGGCATCCCTTGCTGACTGTATTTGATTCTAAGTAAAAGCTAATTGTTTGGTCTGGTGCATTTGTGTAACCCAGTAAGCCTACTCAGGTATTGGAGATGTTGTGCACTTTAATGTTCTCTGACACAGGAACCGGACTCTGTTCAAATGCTGGAAGCGTGATAGCACCACTCGTCCCACGATTAATCAGATCCGTTATTCCTACAACCAGGTAACGTATAACTGACGAGTATGTCGAGTGTACCCTTTGTCTATTCGGTGGGCTATTTTGCAGCATCTCAAGTATGTTTACTGTTCGCTACATTCGTTATTAAAGTTAAATAACGTGAAACTTGCAGAAATGCATCACTTAGCGACATTGGACAGTGTACTTTTATGCAATCCGATTTTATTTCATTTTCAATCAGCAGAGAAAATATGGCATTAAAATGTTAGAATTCACTGAATGGATTTCAACTGAAGGGAATCTCTCTCAGTGAATTCTACTTAGCTTTGATAAATATATGTAACAAGCGGTTACAGCACGGAGTAGTCCCGTCGATGATTATTTCCTCAAGCTGATTAGTATAATTCTCGTGTGATCAGATTAATGAATTTCCCTAGAAGTAGTTCCCCTCGAAAGTATATCCTTCAGGAATATTACATTTATTCTTTATTCAACAGTGTTAACTTGGTCAACATCAAACACTGCCAAGACTTGTACCCTGAAGTATCGCTCCTTTTTGAATCTATACATGCTACTATCACATGTTAAAAGAGACTCAATTAGTTTTAAAGTAATTTTGTTTGTATTCCTCCCGCAGATTTTCGAATCTTTGGACGAAAACGCATACGAGACCCCGCGGGTTGATCTGTACACTTCTATGAATCCTTATAGTCATGATAGTAGGGACGACCAGTATATACCAATGAGTTGATTGTCCAATACGAAGGCCTATATTGGATGATCTTGTCTGGATCGAAACGATTAAGAACAATGGGTGCAAATCTTGCCAAAAAGACTACAATGCATTGTAGAATAAACCAAGATTAACTGGTTTCTCTGTAGACTGAGGGCATAACTTCACGAAGATAATGTTCGAGTAATACATGAGTTTGAATATTACCCATGATATTCTATATTACGACCATATCATTGTTTACCCAAAGTCAATCTTAATGCATATCTCAATCTTGAGTAGCGTGTACACATAGCCATGTGAATATTCTCCTTTATTTTTGGTAGACTTGCTGTAGCTGTATAGAGGACAGGTGGAAATTACTCTTTAACTTCGTGTGAGCAGAATCGAGAAGATTTTGGGTGAATTCCGTGATTATTTTCAATATTGCAACCATAGAATAATTAAGGTTCACTTCCATTCTAGTCTATATTTCAGTCTTGGAGGTATAGCGTTGCACACATGGTAATTTCAACATTTTCCCAACAAACTTGTAAATATAATTTCACAAATGTCATTGTTATTGCAGAAAACATTTTCTTCCTAACTATTTCTGTATCTGTAGTCAATATGGAGAACCTTCAATCTCCCCAATCAATTCATACATTCTCATTGACTTAGCCTGCACACCCAAGAGTCGTGACCACAGATTGGGGACCTTTTGAGTGCGAACTTCCAAATACAGGCGACATTCATAATGACGATGATCAACCGATGTTTTAACATGATTTAACATGATTTAACATGTGTGTTGTGTGATGAATGATATGTCAGTTGTTACTGATCGGGCTATGGGTATCGGGTGCGATGATATGAACTGGTCACCAGTTCATATCATCATCATCATTATAAATTGGACCGGACAACCCTTGCACACCCATTTTGTTTTTTCCGCAACATTGAAAAGGGGGTGCGGGTGTTACACCGTCGCAAATGTTTCGTCACGATAGTTTCTATGGGGATGTTTCGTACCACAAATCATTGCCAAGAAAATTCGCCAATTATTGTAAACAGAGATTAACTTCATTGCAACGTCTCCAAACAGTTCCTGTTAGTATAGTTTGTATCCACCAACTAGATATTGCCTTCGTTCTAAACTTGACGATAGAGGTCAATTAAAAGAGTGGAAGTATGTCAGTGGAGGTATGCCATTCAGTGAAAAGTGGCCAATAGTGCGAAACAAGGAGGGTCGTGTCGACCTTTTCCATTTCACTAAGCTACTACATTTCACTTTCATTCGTCGTTTCATGCAACTAGCATATCAATTATCTTTGTAAATATCAACGGATTTCCCTCATTGTTATCACGTGATGCATTGGGTAATATAGTACTGTCACAATACGACTGTTCGATGAAGATTATCGGTTGGTTATGGTCCACCCTTGTAAACCATATCGTTCCGAAACCCATGGTAGGACATTACGGAGGTATATTCCGCATCCTCTCGGACGAGGCGAATAATGGGACCAGGTATCCTCTCACATATTAAACAAGACTTGATGACACTGCGGTGTCATGTGTGCCTGAACGCCTTCACTTCTGTTTCATCTTATTCCACAAACATCATTTAAGTTGAACGTTATCTATTTTTGGTGACTGGTCTAACACTAACCATTGACGGATTAACACTGAAATGCATTGTAAGCTTGCTGATCCAAACAACACTGGAAATATTGAATGGAGTAGTTCACAACTTCACCTGTTCACTTAGAAATGTTGATATTTCATTCTCTCTTTCCGTCTTAATAGAACACTTCATCCCCCATTATAAAAAGCACTGTAGCTATTTGAGCCATATCCGTTGAAGAAGGAATATAATTTCACAACACCGGGCGAGTAATGGACAGTTCCATTTTCATGACGTCACGGAAAAACCGATCCCCGGTATATCGAAACATCATGCATCGACATATCATACTGACGATATATCGTATCATAATAAATTGTATTGAGACGGTTCTTCGTCGTGACGTCATGCAAACGACGCATTCGCTTTTTCGCACAGGAAAATTATTCCTTTTAATTTTCACCAGTTTATTTCACCAGTTTCCTAATCCAATTGTCACAGTAGATGTTTTGAATCTGGATTGGATCACAACGAATAAAGTTAAATATTGATGAATACGATTAATTAAATGTCTTTGATATTATTACTAATGCTTATACATAAGCTAGACGTAGGATCACGGATGAGAAATTTACTTGTCCTCGCTGTCAGCTGTCAGACACGGTTTTGCTGAGGGCGACAGTGGTGGGCGGTGTACCTTTCGTGTGTATGTCTTTATACACAGCGTCCAACACAGGGGCGACTAGAGCTTGAGGGAGGGCATGTTACTGTTCATTCTGGTGACACTATATGACACAGTGGTGACGGTGCGTCAGTAAACGATGTGTTACTTCAACACAGTTTCCAAGGCTTGTAAGTTTTTGAAAAAAGAACATATCTGTACTTTACCAAAATCACGTTTTGTCCCAGGATGGTTGTGGGGAAAGACCTTTCTGAACACAACATGTGTCTAGTAATTAATTATTTGATATTTAGCATACAAGCACAATACGTTTGGGGATTTTACTCCGTGTTTAGCATTTGACTGTATTTCACAAGTTAAAACAAAAATAGTTAACTGCAACTTCCAAAGGATTAGGTCACAGTTCAGGCGTCCAACTACTACACAGCGATTTTCACTTCTCAATGAGAGAACCCTTCTCTTGACTACTTGACATTGGTCGAGGTCTCGAGGAATCAATGTAGTCATGAATCCACGATGGTGTGGCTTTCTTATGAGGAGTGCTAAAATAGTATTGCCTGTGGACTAAAGGTTATTCTGGAGAACATTTTGACATGTGTAGAATGATATTCGAGCTCATTTCTATTTAAGCAAGACTATGATAAAAAACGGGATAATTTGAAGATGTCTATTCCTCGTGAGGAGCACAAGAACTCAAATATTTGATCGTGAGGTCGCAAATCATCTTTTCATTACAGTAGTCGAAGTTATACCAACCAAAACATGATGAGTCCATAGACTGCTTGGTCTGATCGAGTTGAAAATTGTTAGCACTTGATAGTTTAGCTGAGTTAACTTAATATATACGATAACTTGACCAAGCTCATTTCTCGTGTGGGGAAGTCGGATGGGGACGTTGAATGGCGGTCCTAGTGAGAGAAGGAATCTAACATGCCTGTCTCGTGAAGCTCTGGAAACTATTCGAGGAGAGGGGAGAATCCGCCGGCGTCTATCCACTCCCGGCATAACGCACACGGGTGCAGTGGGGCGTTAAACTCGATCAGAACCTAAACCTAAACCATGACCAGGCATGAGTGGATGAAGCATATACTTGGTATGTATTGTCCGTATGATGAACTTTATTGTTTTGGGTCAAAGCAAGTTGCAGCATTTAGCAACTGTATGTTGGCCTCAGGTTCCTCGTGGGCTCCCAAATATTACCCGGGTGAAACACTGCATCCATTAGAATCCAATCTCACAACCTTGCGACCTGAAGGTTGAAGACCCTCCGTCTATTTTCGTCATGTATCTGGTAGCCTATCTAAAATAAGGCGATATCAACAAAAACCGCACTTGCTACACTCTGAAAAGATCCTGGTCAAATTGACCAAGGAATATAACCGGAATTGTCCCCCTGACCCCAACACTAATGCGGGGTTGAAGACAGAGTAACCCATTCCTAGTCAATTTACCCAGGGTATTTCCAGAATGTACTTTGAACATATCTGGATTGTTATTATCTCACCAGCCCCGGAGGGTCTGGACGAGATATTGTTGTCAGTTGGCCATTTCACCAATATTCACTGCTGCTGGTCACCTTCGAAACGGTTGCTATAGGAACACGTTTATTTGGGCGAGTTGTAATGAGGTACACGTGAAAGGTTTCCGTGTTTGCGTGTGTATGTTTGTGTGTGTGTGTGTGTGTTTGTTTGCGTGTAGCCTACACGGATAGAGAGTCTACACAATGGGAGTATTGCACTGTGGTGTATTTTTATGCACTCATGGGTGTACTTTGAACAATTGAGAGAGATAAAGAGTACACCCACAATGTATGTATTGTGAGTTTGTTAGTGTGTGTGTGTGTGTGGGTTCGTGCGTGTATATATCTGTGTATTTAGGATGGTTAAGTTACATTTTTCACAAGTCCAAATTGTCGCAAATAGTGATTTTTCAAGATTATCGGTGATCGTAATTGTCGAATGATATCAAACTTCGCAACAGGGTAAAAAGTCACGAATTACAAGGTTTCCCATTGCATTTTTCTCAAAAATTTCGAATTGGAGAGAAAACCCGTAATTTGAGGGGAAATTGTTATTTCCACTAATTTTTTATATTTTTGAAGATAATTTTGGGTGATCGCAATATAGGCTTCTCAAATGATTTGAAACTTCGCAATATGGTGAAATGTCACGAATCGAAGGTTTTCCCATCAGGTAAAATTTACTCAAATGAGGAATTATGAGTGGAAATCTCTTTTCATCAAATCTGGAATTTTGCAAAGAGCAACAACGACAGGTCATATGGGTGAACAAATATTTGCACAGGCTTGCCGATGGGACCTTACCCTCTTCACTTTTTTCCTTCTAAAGATATCGCTAATTTATCGGAGATTTCCGAGATAGTGTCATGAATGTTGGAAAAGCTTTCCGTGGCACAAACAGACCACATGGCTACTTCGTAGCGGGGAATAAACCCACTTCAAAATGTTGCTCAACTTACTTTCATTTCAATGCCATCCACAGGTTCATTGCCCCAAATGAGGTACTCGATACTGCGGCTGAAATACTCAGAGGTAATCATTTGCTTTCTAATTGCCTGTTATTGCATGTGACAATTGAAGAGACGAATGTAAATGTATGAACAGCATATGAAACTCTATTCGTTTGGATACAGGAAGGTAGTATTGTGATTACTCTTGTTTCAACCTCTGGAGGTAAACCAAATTACACATTGTTCGTTTGCCCTGGTGTAGAAACCTATACCAGCGAAGCAACAGAAACATACACGCCGATGACCAATACAGTATCTTACACATACAACAATCATCGGACCTTGTCAGAGCACACTTTAACAACTACTGAAATATAATGGGGTATCAAAATACAGTAACCTCCACATACATGGCGTATACTTTCGTCAATTTGGGTTCAATTGTGATATTATCAATGAAAGAATAGAACAGATGAAATATTGGAAGAAACTGATTTTAAAAGTAATACAAAATATTCGAGTGATTGATGTAAACAGCATCGAGTAATTGATGTACAGTAGGATATAATATGATGTACGAACTATGGATCTGACTAGGAATTGGCGAGCAAATGAGAGAATAAATGAAACGTAAGTTGCAAACAATGTTTCACCTTAAAGATTTAATCATTTCTTTCCACCGTTTTCGTTGAAAATTGACATTAAATTCATGAGAAGGTCTTAAACTTATAAATGACATTTCGCACAGTATAATAAATAATAAATGGAAACAATATAATAAGTAAATAACATATTTATATTTATATATGAAAAACTACTAAAATATGATGTCATGAGCACAGTATAGTCAAACAGAATATAACATTATACAGTATAATAGACTGACTATTGTGACAGTTATTAATGTACTGAATGAACATATACTACACATGTCATTGCATGAAGCCGTAATAGAGTCATGTTATACTTCCATGAAAAAATTACAAAAGAAATACTAATCACAAATGCGATAGAATACTTTCTGAAATTGAAATCATTCAATACTCTTCGTTTTACGTAACTAGAATCATAGCAAGCACAATGAAATCTGCTTCATTGGCAGTTTCTAAGGCAGCCTTCCATACGCCTCCTCTGTAGTGTCGAATTCAGACGACGGTCGATTACCCCTGGCGATACGATAACCTATAAACACTGCACGCTGCACATGGTCTGTTTCATGTTCGTATTGTACACGGAATATCCAATGTTGCCACTCATTGCTGTTTCACTCTTAATTATTACTGTGATGTCCCTATCAGCCTAACTTGCAATGAAAATATCCGACGATGTTGCTCATGTCCTCCTCTTTCGATATAGAAAAACTGTTTGTTCAGTTGGTAGTGTGTCTACTTTAACCCCGTGTGACCGGGCCGAAATCTTCGTCGGGCCATTCCCTGAAGGTCCTGAAAAACGGGATATGCTGCCCTTTTTTCTTGCACTGAGTGACTGATGAGACATAATTAGACGGAAACCATGGGAACGGGCCTGAAACGATAGTTTCCTAATTGAAGGTCCTATAACCAAGCCTAATGACTCATATAGAATACCATCTATGAGGTGAACTCGGTCACTTCCCTTTTTAACCTGAGCTCAGTGAGCTGGTGTTTTTTGTGGAACGTTAATAAATTTGGACACAACGACAGTTTCTGGAAGTTCCGCTGTTTGATGTTATCTTCAAACATGTCAGACAGAACATCCAGTCTGCGACGCTCACCACGGAGCGTGAGGCCATGAACATGATGAACACGAAATAAAATTGAATTAGAAAGGTTCAAAGAGAGGGCTGAGTAAGGAAGGCGTGTCTTGTATGTGGCGAAGGGTCCTCTTAAAGTTTCAAGGCAACTGAGAGAGCGTGCTCAAGATGAGATCTCACCAACTGCTTGTAAGTTGAACAACTGCAATATCCTCATCACGAAAGTTGAAGTATAGCGTTTTGTTACGCTAAGAACCTAGTTCTCCTTACCTCGCAACCTTAGCACACTGATTGACAGCTTTACGGACAATTGGAAATACTCCCAGACTCGCAGATCTTTTCGTCTGCCTGCTGAATAGGTTGGTCACTTAAGCTATACGAGACATCCATATTGTGACAACCAATGATCATCACTTTAGATCTGTGTATGACAGCTTGTTATGTAATCGGCCATGATAATGAATATCTCAGTAGTACAGTGATTGACTGATTGCCTTCTCTTCCTTGTTTCAATGATGGAATAACAGACGATAGGGAAATCCCCGCAAAAGCCCAAAGCATATGTTTCAAAGCCCATTGACTTACATTATATCTGCGCTAACTAACCAACTATTTCGCCAGTTTGCTATAATGCTACAACGATTTCGAACCCCACAACTGAATTTGGGGTGAAAAAATGCGTAAACGCGCATCCACATAAGGAAAATCCACGCCATATAGCTATAGTCGAAAATATTAACCATATGACCTGTGAAGAAACAGTGTCATCAGGTAAACATGTGGTACCTTTCTGGGAGCGCACCGGTTTTATTCGCTCCATTGACTTACACACTATATTGCCTCAGTTGAAGGGCCGCTGGCGCCAAGCAGGACCTACCGGGAGCCATGAGCCACCAGTCATTCCGAAGATTTGAAGTGTGCCCGTCATGGCACTTACAAATTACCATAACTTGACCGTTTACATTTTCTGCAAGCAGAGCTCGATGTTAGCAGGCGCCTTTCACTCACCTTGCTTCGCTCCGAGAACCAATTTTGCTCAAAGTCATCCGCAAAATGTCAGAATGGTCCAAATTCCGCTCGATTCCTACGAAACTCACACCATTAGTACTCTCAAATATGCCCTTTCAAATGCAGGCAGTGCCAAA
>JAODTT010114355.1:0-14535 GCA_025400115.1 Pentamera pediparva
TCAACATATCTTCGTAAGTTTGTGATGCATTCTGGGATCGCGCGATTGATGATTGACAGCTAAGAATCCCAATTTTTGGGATTTTCAAACGAAGTCCTGCAGACGATATATATCATATATCATTCGACCAACTCGTGGTATCCAAAGAGGAATAGCCCCCTCTATTCGTCAGAAATTACTGCCATATCGTCTGCTTTAGCAGGCTACAGTAAGGCACGCACAAGGAAAGTGCCCAAATACGCTGCATTCGGATTGTAGAGATAGAGAAAGGTCCAATAGCAGCAAACCCTCACATGAATGAAGAAGAACGACCGCCCAGAACGGAAAAATCACGCGCACCAATGCGGCATCGATGCCGTATGCGGCGAAGCTATTCCATGGAATATCTCTCTTATAAAACCATTCAACGTCTTTTAATACATGCGCTGGTACACCTTATAATAATTTTCTTCCCTTTTTCAAAAGCATTATTCTTCGCAAAATTGCGATTTCCAAATTCATACCGCATCCGTACCTATGGAATGCCAGCATAGTTCAGAGTCGTACCAAAATGCTTTATGCGATCTACGTCGCCGAGAGTACTCTTTATTTATTTTACAATTTCGTTCACTTTGCTCCACCTGGATAAGTGAAAATATCATTGGTCATAAAAAAGACATTACTGGAAGTACTGAAACGCAATGAATAGAAAAGTAGCAGAATTGTAAACCACACTAGCAAGGTTGATACAAACCCCACTGCATGGTAGACAACCTGGCAATGATCACACACCTACTGTGTTTCCCGAAAACGCAGAGATATAGTGGCAATTTCATAGGTGAAAACATGTCCAAGCCAAACCAATTGTAACGTTCCTCTCAGGCCAACATAACAATTTTCACAGATTCTGCCTCGTCTAAGAGTACTGAAGGACGCAATTTACACTAATAACTGGCTGAACACGCGGGTGGCTTCACACGATATGCTCAACCGTAATTCATCGTCTCTTTATCAAAAGAGGCTACTGCAATTTATAGTGCACGATCAACCCATAGTCTGCATTTTCCATCGACCTCTTTGGATAAGACACGGTTACACAAGTCGTGTCACCGCAGGTGCACATAAGTATGACATTCTATGTCCGATGCAAATTATTCAGTTCGCCGCCTACGAAACATGACATGGACACCATTCATGCAGCAACTATTGATTATCGACTGAAGTAATCTGACAACGCGACTGATTGAAGCAGCTCCTATCCGTGAAATCGAACGCCCCTTGGCGTCGTTTGTAGTCGTTACGGGTGTCATAAATGTGGCATAAACAATATTAACTTGAGGCAACCTATCATTAGGTTATGTGATTCATGCTCCTGATGGTACCATGTTGCACAGGGTTTCAGTTGCAATCTAGCCGCAGGGAGCGAGGTGAAACTGCAGATTGGCGTTCAACGCCATGTTCTCATTACAGTCGAGAATCACTTTCTGAGGTTGCATACAGTATCACTAATCTTACGACCGGTACTTTGAGTGATAATAATTCACGACCCAGACAAATGAGACTCACAACGACAAACATAACTGTTCTTAGGGAATCTTTGATTAAACTACGTCGATGTTTCTCATGATGATGAGTTGCCTAGTCTAAGTGGTCTGGTGAATGAACTCGGAACCCATGTATGGTTCGGAACCCAAGCGAGACGTGTTGGTCGGTTTATTCTCTATGCAGGGAGAAATACATCGGTTTGCCACAGTTAGCGCCTACGCCCCGAGTAATCAGGATAGTTCGGTTGGGCGCTATCCCTAACACTGCGATCATATATCGCGCCAATGAATCCTGGCGGGAGGCATATCTGATGTTGTGGTACATGGTCAGAGGATTTGAGGGACGAAAGCTACTATCAGGCAGCACTGACCCCGATGTCTGAATGATCTTTACTGCAATTATTCTGATATGATCCAAAATCACCCACATCCCAGTCAATTGAACCTGCGGCGCCATTCAATAATTATAATTGCAGCAGTTTATTATATCCATAAAGCTCGAATGATGTATTTAAACAAGTTTGGTAAATCTATTTTAGAAATTCACACATGATCGCCGTGTTAGTACTAGAACATCACATGAAACGTGATGTGAACAATTATGTACCGGTTCTAGTTAATATCTACTACATCCCCTTCCCATGCTGTGACTAAGCCGCCTCTTTATATCCACAGACTCTGAATGACAATAATTGCACAGTTCCTTGCTGCCACTTAGTGTTTTATAGTGTAACCTACGTGTTGATGTGGCGTAATACATCATCATTCGGCAGGACTAAAAATTCACGTCCTGTCGAACTTCCTATATCATTCGATAATTTTTTTTTTCATTTGCTGTTCTGAAACTTCCTTCATCATATGTAAAAACTTCCAGTCAAATGAAAATCATACTGCCTAACGGAAAGCTTTATTTGAAGTTTGAAATACCATACCAAACTCCGCGCTGTATCCACTTCGCCGTGTGAGAAACGATGCGCGGAATACCACTATCCAATGAAACCGTCCAAGGTTATCCTGGTGAGAGAAATTTCACCTTAGAGAAATCAATCACTGGTGAGCACACGCAACCTGTCGCCGGTGTGGTGTTATTGATTCTACAGCGTGATCAACTAGTGAACCTGGGTTGAACCACGGGCAATGGGCAATCGAAATTGCGGGTTATATACGCTCGTCAGTAAATGCAGAAATGATTTCATTGATAATTGAGATTTGTTTTACTTTTAAATTCGATTCAATTGAGTACTTCACGGCGACTAAGGCAACCATTCATTACCCTCCGGCATCGGCATATAGTGGCCACGCATCAGAGACATTTAGTCAAGTCAGAATGTGAAGCGTGTGTGACAAGTACGTACGTAATTTAACGAATTAAACTGGTGTGAGTGGAAGTCATTTGTATTGATTTTTTCGTTATCGGCTTTTCGTAACTTGAAAAGCGATCAGGCGTTATTATTATCAATATTATTATTATTATTATTATTATTATTATTGACGATTGAAGATACCTGAATATTAGAATATGGCATGATAAATTGAGAACCCATGTCTTCGTGTGTCGTAAGTGAAGCAGTTGCACGATGCTGTATCATAGGTCAATTCTGACTGAATGCGAAACAATGCGTGACAATGCCGGTACAACAGTGGCCACTGCTGGCCCCATACATAACCAGGAGTATGCATTCTTCCCTAGTGAGAAGGCAATTTTATATGGAGGGTAGCCACGTGGTCACTCATATGACATTTTGAAGTCTCTGTTTAAGTTCACCTATCTTCGTATTATTGGAACGTTGTTTCAAACAGTTACCAATAGTTGTAATGCGTATATATATATTCAAAAGTGTTACGTTGCCTGCGCAGAAGAGAGGTCAAAGAGAAGTATCCTATTTACATGCAGTTTTCACATCACGTTTTTGTGTACTCCATACCACATTTGAACTCATGAGCAGTACTAACATAAACGCTCTAGTCAAGTTCATCTCCTTTTCCTCGTTCAATTCATTTAACTTTTAACACAGATTATTTACACAAGACTGTGAATGCAATGGGCCCGCGTATTTGTTTTCTCCAGTCATTTCCATCCTTTTGACTGGTCGACGTTTTTCATCATAAATGATTCATTCAGCTATTCGGATCAGTTTCTCACGAGCCACTGATGTAGGTAAGTATGTAGGTGGGTGTGTTTGCAGAAAATATGCCATTGGCGTTTCGCTCAATTGACGTCCAAAAACGGAATGTGCCCCGGTCGAAACAGTAAGTGTCAAGTGTCGATGGTAGAAATGGCTAAGTTTGATAATGATATCAAGTACGTGACCATGGCATGAGGCACGGAGAGACAGGCGCAACTGTGCAGACTCCCTCCAGGATCTGTTAGCTACTTAGCTGAGAAGAAGTTATTATTCATTGATATGAATAGCAAGCTAAAATTTGCTGGTTGATAAAACTGCACAATTATACGATATTTTCTTTGCACTCCTTATAATAGCTTCAATCACTCAGCCCATGGCAACCATTTACACAACAAACTCTTCGACATGTATCGCAACATATATTACGGTTTGCCTTCAGACTCAGTTGAAGATTGCAATATAACTGGGACTAGCAGTGATAGAGTCGAGACCAGGGCATTTGTGACCGAGCCCAGCCTTCTTAACGAGCTTTACACACTAGATGTGTAAGGGTCCCGACCCGAGACCAGTAATGCCTGGTCTCGAGACCGGTCTCGACTAAAACACAGAAGAGTAGGCCATGACTATAGAGTGCAAGGTACTCGAAACAACTAATGCAGTGAACAGTATTCTTTCATAACACACAGAAGAGCACATTGAACCTACAGCAGCGAAAATATACAACTGTTCTATTTTTCGTTAGGGACAGATGAACTTATCATTTAGATACAGGGTAATTGAATGAGGTCAGGTTTGGTCTCTACTCTGAATATTGAAGCGGGGTTACATGATGTCGCTGACAGCCGTATCAGCCGTATCCATTTCAGTTTATTTGACTGATATTTATATATGTAAACATTCTCAACATACGGCTTTGTTTCAATCTGTGATTCATGACTTTTGAGGATGTGTGAGCAAGTGGATTCCCCGTCCAATGAACGAAATGAATGAAACCAAAAACACGAAGAAAGCGTTTATAGGCAATGTCAGCAAGCGATGTGGATAGAGGGTCAAACAACCTTTGCTCCAACGGAGAGCAATGAAGCATTGTTTTCGTCTTTAGGGGTCGAGGTAGCCTGGACACTACTCTGCCACAGTTCGAAATATGTGCCCCCTGAAAGTTAACAATCCATAAATTTAGAAACGCAGAGTGGAGATTTGTAAACATAGAATCGTTGGTTGCGTGTCATGATTATCTAACAGGAGAGTACTGCGTGACGCAGGGGTTATTTTTTGAGAAATTGATCTGTGTATCTTCTATTTTACGATCGCAGGATTGGGACCTTTTTACACCAAAACACAAGTCATGGTTGGCCGTGTTACTACTTGACTAGTTTAAAATTTCGTATAAAAGTCGATTAGTGATAGTTGTACCAAAATGCTTTGAGAGGTCTGCCTTGTCGAGGGGGTTCCGAAATATAATAATTACACTATTTTGTCAACGCAATGGATTGAATAATGATAAGTTGAAGATTGACAAGTTGTTATAACTATTTTGGAGCTGTCAAATTTTCGTGAAGTTCCATTCTTCGTAGGAAAATTCGACTCAACCTGTGAAAATATGTCTAGTTATTAAAAGAATGGTGATATTACAGGGATGTACGATGATGTATGTTGAACGCAATCAAATTATATCACAATTATGAACCACAATGACCACCACCTACCAACTATGTTCTCAGAAAATGCAGAGATAGAGTATCATTTCCCTGGATAAAAAATCGTCCAAGCCTAACTTCTGAACTTGAGCCTTCCCTACCATTCCTCCATTCCTAGGCCTACATAACGATTTTCACTGACTTTGCCTTGTATTAGAGTGCTGAAGGACGGACTTTACTACTTTTGGACAATAATAACGCGTGCTGAACTCGCGGATGACTTCACACAATTGAATCAACCGGAATTAATCGTCGCCTAATAAAAATACTGCCAACAATAATCTGGCACAATGAAATTACGGTCCATAGATCCCATTGGTCCATTCATGTAGCTATTGAGCATCGACTGAAGTAATCCGACGACAAGACTGACTGACGAGAGTGTGTTCATCTGATTGAAGCAGCTCCTGTTTCGTAATATCAAACGCATCTCAGCGTCGTTTGTAGTCGTTATGGGTGTCATAAATATAACATAAACAATATTAACTTGAGGGAACCTATTATCAGGTTAATGTGATTCATGTTCCCGAAGGCACCAATTACAGTTGAGCACCACTCCACAGTAATAAATACAGTATCACTAATTTAACAACCGGTGCTTGAGTAATAATAATCACCGACCCAAACAATTGAGACTCACAACGACGACATTAGCTGTTCTTGATCTATTTTTTATGAGCGGAACTTTGCGGGAAACTACAACGATGCAATCCATGCCATGGTGCTGATATTGATAATACCGATACGACCGTGATTGAATTCATCCCGGTATATTTAGCCTGCAACGAATGCGTATCAACTGCAGGCTCTCTGACATGCTGGCAAGAACTAGTATAATCAGAGATTATCAGGAATTCCAGCGTAGAGAATAATGGGGAATACTACATGGAAACTTAGAATGGCTCTCCGATGGATTTCTAGACTGCAAGGAGGAAGTTTTGTTATCAAATTTGACTACATGCGACCTGCCTAATGAGCATGTAATGAAACAGTGGACACAATTCCTTCGCATCATATATGGATGTATCGAGTTTTTTCTCTCAAAAGATTTTTCTTAACATGGTTTAACGGGAAAGAAGAAGAAATCCACATTCGTCCAGATTTACTGCAATATCGAGTTGCTCTCCTAAAATTTCGAATCCATCTCTAATCTTCTCGGATCATTGGAAATGAGAAAGGACACTACGATAACTACTATTCACTGCAATTATTCTAATGTTTTCCGAAATCACTCACACTCTCATCAATTGAAATTACGCCGCCATTCCATAACCATTTAACTGCAGCAGATTATTATACTGCTTTGATGTAATTACAGGAGTCCGGTAAAATTATTTAAAAGCATGATGTGACAGTAGGCTAATATGGATTTTGAGAGCTGATTGGCGATCCACAATATTGAATTCACACCTAACTGCCTAATCTAACAATTGAGTGAAAATATCAACACCGTGTTCGTACTGTGATAATAACATGCCATAATTATTCGTTGGTCATTTGGTCCTAATGATGCAAACAATAATTATGGTGCGTGCTTCGATGATTCCCAAAAAGTATACAGTGCCATTATTTTAATCTAACTGTATTAACAGTGAATGTTTGCGATCTAATCAACCATATGGACTAGGCAGGACGGAGATTAACGACTCCTTTTTTCCAATCAGGCTCATCCAGCGGTGTCTACTTCCCCTTGTCCCGTCGTGGAATGATTTCACTATTCAGTTGCTGATGATGAGAGCATCGCACATGGGCCTACAACCGACAGTAGATCACATTCATTGAAAGCCAATGGTCATGTAAATACGAATTTCAGCCTATGCGTGAGTGAAAATAGGGCACATTATATATTGCTCAGTCCGTCTTTTGACGTCGAGGGTGGCCCCTTGGGAACTCATGTAATGCAAAGTTATGCGAAACACGTGTTTTGTAAGCCATGTAGAAAGCGAATCGAGAATGGGCTCTGAATGAAAACCTACGGAATAGTTTCCTACGGAAAGAAAATTTGTTTCATGACCCTTCTGGTGTGACTGTCTCGGGATTCAAACCATAGACCTCCCAGCTGTTGGTCTTATGCTCTCACCACTCCCACCACATGCGAGTAATTGTGAATATAATCAGCCCGTCGGCAGCGATATGTGTCAGCGGCGGATATAACGAGAATGGTCAGATAATAGGACGGGGGAGTCATTCAGGAAATAATGTTTTTGTTTTCTTCGCCATCCTCCGATGCAGCGATTTGACCGCCTTCTTACATGCACCCAATCTAATCTACATGACCCGGAAGTAGATGTGGCAAAAATATTCATACTGCATGACAATCAATTAATACATGTGGGGGATGTGCCCATATATTACTCTTATCGGTTTTCGATTATTGGATATTGATCCTTCAATGTACAGTCAGAACATAATAAGTGCCGCGGGTATCAGGTATTGAAAGGCAGCATATGTGCGTAACTGCGGAGTGCGAGACTGTATACAGGAACAGGGATAATGCAAACGACAACAGCCATTTTGTGGAATATTGTCGAACACAGTTAATTCCTGGTTGATTCAACTAGTAAAGAGTCACTCTGACTCCACCCACGCCCGTGGTTGGAGTCAGAATGACTATTTATACTGTAACAGCAACAAAATAACATTCGCTTACCGGGAAAATTCTTATGGACCCTCCGCATAGTGATCCTCCTGAATCTCAGTTGGCGATACATAAAGATGAACCTGCTGTCCCGCTGAGCCGGAATACCTTTGTCGCAAACATTACAAGAAAGTCATGAGTGATTGTAGCGACATCACTTAAATTTGTCGATGACGACTAGTTATCATCAATTAGTAAACTTCACAAAGGCAATTCTGAGGCAACCAAAATCTATCATGGTGAGCGCATTCTAACTAAAAGAATATCGACTGTAATAACAAAACGATCAGAGCACCATATCAAAATTCCATTGAGAGATTTTCAATCCTAAGCATCATTTCAATCCTAAGTACAGTGATGTAGCACACGAACTAGGGTAGGTGAAGTCACTGATGAGTTTTGACTCGATCACTCGTGTGAATGAGACCATGTATCGTTTTATTGTTAAGCAGTTAAGTAGCTGAACAATGAACTTCGAAAGAAAATTGCCAGTGTCCTGATCTCATGAAATCCATCCTCAGCACATCAGCACAATCCTGTCAGTGATAACCATTGTTCGCAAACAGTCATAACACTCGTAAACAACGCAGTGACATCCGTAACACGGGTCGAATAGTTCATACGTAGCCCCCTGGACCTGCACCCAACTCCCGCGCTATACTCACTTTGTCGTATGAGAGACGGTCGGCAGAATACCGTCATCCAATGAAATTGTAAACTATTTATCTGGTGAGAAAAACTTCACCTCAGAGCAATTAATCACTGGTGCGCACAAGCAATCTGCCGCCGGAATGTGACGTTATTATACTGCAGAGCGAACTACTGAAGTGAACCACGAGTAATAAACAGTTGATGGCCGATCGAAATAGCGGGTTATATTCTCGTCAGTAACGATTTCATTGATGATTTCAGAATAGTTCAAGACGGGCAAGATAAGGAACAACGCGTGACAAGAACCGATCGTTCGTTAATTCCAGTCACTTTTATCCGTCGGCAGAGTGACCACGCATTTGAGATAGTCAGGCAAGCCTGATGGTACAACGCGAGTAATAAGTACGTACGTAATTGATGAACTCATGCAGGACCATGGACAAGTCCAATGTAGCATACAGGCTGCTATGACCCGGTCGGAGTGAAAGTAACTATCGCTGACCATTCCGCTGCGGTCTTCTCGTTTTTACCACTAATGATAATTCAAAAATACCAGAATGCAAGGTTATATCCGAGTTTAATGGGAACCAGGAATATATTAGTCTGCTGCGAGTTTTCAACAGTTTGGGCTAATGGTGTGGCCACGATTACCCACGACTAACCAGCACAACCTAATGTTTTTCAGATTTTATCATAGTTATATGTCGTGGAATGCTCTCAGCACTGTTATCTTCAAGTCAGTTTAAGACACATGCAAATACCGTACAAGTTATTAAATGAAACTAACCAGTATAGCTGCATGGGAGAACATTCCACGTGATTTCAGTGCGCTGATGAAATAGCCTATACATCGCGACATGACCTGTGCGTTCTTATGTGGAAAGACATCAACAATCAGTCCCGCGCTGGTGTGGACCGTGGGTGTCTCAAAATCGTGTAGGTGACAGTGCATGAGGTATAGGCATACAAATCCCACATCGTCTCCCGAAGAATTAGTACTTAGCAATAGTCATGATTGCTCTATTGTGATAGGATCAGTACAGGCTATAAACGAGTTGTTTTGGTATAAGAGTCCCTAACAGCAGCATGCAATTTGTTTATGCGGTGTTGTGATAAAAACAAAGTATATGCATCAAACTTGTTGAACATAGGACATCAGAGAGACTTTGTATAACCAGCATCCTTCCAAGTTACTGAGTAGGATTGTAGATGACATGCCAAGAATGTTCCAAATTTAGTCTATTATGCGACAATATATTGAACGCTTGAGAAGTCTATGGGAAAGTAAAATACCAGCTGCGATATGCATATAGAAACCTTCGTCGATATCAATGTTCGTCATGTAAGGTACAATAGGTCATATTTTTCTCAGGAGCTACATTCACATCGCTTTCTAAAACAACGAGAGACAGACGGACTGTTGCGTCAGTTAACTAGAGCTTAACACTGTTACATCGGGCGTTCTATGATTATGCTGTAGCAGTGTATGTGAGTACATTATAGCAACTGACAATAGTCTTAGACCTGCGAAAACTATATTGGTTGCGCTCTCGAACAATCGCCAATTGGTCCTTATAACAACTTCCGAATCATGATCTTAAATCACACTTGGATTACTTGATGCATGACACTTCAAAGCTGAATTAGCATTATTCAAAAGCATTGAAAAGAGGCAAAGCGAGAAAATATGAAATGGCTCGTTGAACCACGAATAGATAACGTGGAAACAATTCGCTGAGTGATTTGGTCTCTGGTGAGAAGACACGATTTTTAAGCTATAATTAGATATTTCGATCTTGCCATTACTACAGTGGATTGAATAGGTTGACATCCAATTATTTCGAATTGTGAGTATGATGATCGTGACTGTGATCATTGGAATATGACACCAGATTGATTAAAGTGTCTGCGATTCATCATCTATGTGCATATATTTTTCGCCGCAGACGATACGATACCATAAATATTAATGTTAACTAGAATGACTGGAGACAGATAATAGAAGATGGCAGTACCTGCTGACTGTCAATTGTTAATATTGTCGACGCATACTGATGCACTTGGAGAGGGATACGCGCACTTTAGAATAGATAGTAGAAATTCAAAATGATCAATTACAATGATGGGTGTCGCGGTGCATGTCTGCCTGCCTTTATGAAATTCCACCGGCTATCAGAATAGTGCGGGTTTGTAGCCTATGGGTATGAACTGTCTACCTGTATTATAGTAGTAACAGGGCTCTATTTCATAAAAGTTAGGAAGTTTCCTAACTCGGACTTAGGAACAACAATCGTTCCTAAGTCTGAACTTGTTCCTAACTTTGGGAACATTCCTAACATTCTATTTCATAAAGCTAGTTAGGAAGAATTCATTCCTAAGTATGTGCTGAAATCATTCCTAACTTTAGGTCTGATCTTAAGTAGACTTAGGAAAAGTTCCCAAGTGTCACATGTCTACTTGGCGGGAATTTCAATTCAAAACAACAACAGCAGTTAACTGGTTAAGTTATCAATTGAGGCATCACTCCATTATCAACCATCATGGCAATGTTTGTAGCTGCTGGGTTATTCGATCAAGTTAATCGTCATGCTCTGCGTCGAGAGCGAGTGTTTAGGGACAGGACCAATCCATTGGATCTGTGGACAGATGGAGAGATGTACAAGAAATATCGCTTCAGTCGCCTGGGCTGCATCCGAATCATAGACTTGTTGCAGGAACGACTGCAACATGGTACAAGACGGAACCAGGCACTTCCACCATCCCTGCAGGTGTTTATTGCACTCCGTTTCTTGGGCCACGGATCAGTTACGGATGATTCTGGAGCTGAACCGCACGGTGTCAGTGTTCCGACAGCGTCGCGGGCGGTGAAACGGGTCATCAGAGAATTATGTCGACTACAAACACAGTTTATCGCCTTCCCGAATAGCCCTGACGAAATTCGACGGAGGCAAACAGAGTTTCGAGCGCTACGCGGTTTCCCTCGAGTTGTGGGTGCCATAGATGGAACGCATATCCGTTTGCATGGAGTCACGCTGGGACCAGCCGAATATGTGTACGTCAATCGTAAAGGTAGGTTATTTTGCCTGTCTTGATTTTTTTTTTTTTTGGGGGGGGGGGAGAACAATTTTCTCGAGGGTGCACTGAAACAGATTGGGTCTGAAAATAGGTGTTCCTGCCTCACTCTCGATAATTTGTCAATTTGAGATCGAGGCCTACTCCATATGGCCAAACTACATACTGTAAACGGAGCAACTTTGACACCTGGCAACGGGGCAACTTCGATACCTGTGGGTAACTTTGACAGGTTGGGATTTATTAATTCAGTTGACTGGCCTCTACCATGCAAATCAGTTTAAACTTCGTTATTTTGTGACATACCGTATCAAAAAGCAGTTATCGTTTCTCTCTGTTCGTCACATTCGTTTGTAACTTCTGAACTGTACATGTATGTGATCAGGTTGAAACTAGGCAGGTGGGTGCAGCTCACCACTGGTCAGTGCGAGCTGCATTTTCGTTTGCATAGTTTGCTCATTATTCACCCCAATTAATCCTTCACATCCTCATTGAGCTTTCCATCAGAGAGGTATGTTCACATTTCTACTCCTCAGTACAAACAGCAATGTGTAGATCAGAGGGGAATTCTGTCATCACTGTTCAATTAGAGACCATGTGCTGTAGGTCTATAATATTGAGCCATCACCAGAGGTGGGAATTCCCCGGCAATATGAAGAGTGTGTTTAACTGTTCACTGCTAAGACTGCCCAGCAAACATTTTGTCGAAGTTACTTCGTTTTATGGTACGAGCCCTCTACATCTTTGCATCTTGTTCACATGGGCCACAGACAGACACACACTCATGGGCGCCAACATGATTGCATAGATTCCTTTTGGGGTTTGGTCAAGAGAGGACCCTGGAGAGATCCTTACTTCAATTATGCCGAAATTACCCTTTGGTGACATCAAAATGACTCCACTTTGGGCAAGACCAAATGTAGTCCACATTCACCAAGTTTTGTTCAAATCTGACAAGGTTCGAGAAATTGCATCAAATTATGTAAAATACCATGATGGCAGGCACCTGGCGAGAAGCCGTCGGATCGCCAGGAAAAAACATGGTGAACGGCAGTGTGATGGGTCGGCAAACTACAGGGGTTACCTGCCGGTAGAATAAGTCCGTGTTAGGAATCTTCCTAACTTTTATGAAATAGAGCCCTGGTCATTTACCTGTATCCCACATGACATCTGCCATACCGAGGATCATATATCAAGTGTAGTAATATCCTCCTGCAAGTGTGGTGCACCACCATGATCTATGATCGTTCTGACGACCTTGGTATCGTCAGCAAATTTCAGTATATGATTGGATAATGGATATTCCATAGTGTCGAACTCTAATCCTCCCAACCTTTGGATGAATTCTTCGATTTCACCATTTCGCCACCCAAGACGATGTTGGTTGTCTTCATAGTGATACGAATGGGCATAATAGCAACGAGATGCAAATAAAATATACGTTGTTTTTACGTCATAGTAATGACTATTACGCTGTTTTTTTCTTGCGAAATATATCAGCCCGATCGAATTTCAATTCGTTTCAAACCTTCACGATGACGCACAAAACCTACGGTAGAGTCAACCACGTCGTTTCTACGTCGCAGTGACGTTGAATGAATTCCAGTGACTATACTCCGTAGTTCTGTCAACGTCATAAAAGTAACAACAAGCATCAGAATACGTTTCCTTCAATGTGACATGTGCGCCTGGTTGATTCCCAAGCCAAGGTGTTAGTTCCGCGAAACTACGGTTAATTGAGGGGTCCACTACGTACGTTATTTTCGGGACTTTCGGGTCTTTCCTAGATCATCCTTGTAGAACGTCGCCTCCTCGATCACATCAATATCGCCTACACTAGGTGGGGCAGGACATGCGACTCATAGAACTTTAACATCAGTCCCTGTTCTCTCAAATCGAATGTTGCCTGTTTTTGTCGTTGTTGTTATTCCGGGAGCAGGTTGTGATTGGTTACACCACCTCATCGATATCATCTGAATACTATACGCTTATCAACGATCACACGGACAGGTTCACTAGAATCGAATCAAAGCACTCAATCAATCAAGCAATGTATGAGTAATTCAACCTACTTTGGGCGGATGGATATATAGACATACAGGATCACAATGGCTCACCCAGCCATATGGTTGCAATCCCGGGTCAATCCGCAGAGGCTTACAAGGATTGTCTGTATTGGTTGAACGTAATTGCCGATCCTAACAATGAATACAATCGTTAAAGGGACTTTCCTTTAACTACCGATCATCGGTGCGTCCCATCCCACTCAGCTGTGATGAGAACCCAGTGTTCGCTCTGGTTGCCCCGTCGTCTGGACTTTAACAGCAGGTATGAGCTCGAGAAGAAGTGTCAGGATCATAAACCCCGCTCACATGAAGTTTCATAATACTGGTCACGTAATCTCTGAGTGCACGACACGCACACTGAAGCCACGTGAATGACCTGGTTGGATAGCTGATAATGATGACGTGGTGAGTTCAGCAACTTGATTGTTCGAAATATTTATGTTGTTAGTGTTTACCTGTGTACACAAATTGCACAAAATAATATTACGTAATACCTCCTGCACAAAGCTTGTGGATACCCTACACACAGAAAATGAGAAGGCTGCATGGATGTGTTCTGATCATGCTCCATGATGTTATGGCGTGCCATAGTGACTAGTGCATATTATGCATGTACACTAAAAAGGTAAGCCAATCAGAATGCGAGTAGCCCTAATTGTGGATAAAGGCCAATAGAGATGAGGTATATAAACTAGACAACTCCTGGCGGTTACACCGCCAACGTTTATATCCCCACTTTCCTGTGATGTAGTTGAGGCTGCC
>JAODTT010115464.1:0-14490 GCA_025400115.1 Pentamera pediparva
CAAATTTGAAGATTCTAGCATGTTGCATTGCTGAGTTATTCCAATTTACTTTTTGGAATTGATGACGTCATGGGGGGTGGATGAGGAGGTCAGTGGTCACCCATAGACTCTGCACACTAAATGCTGGGATTTTGCATCTTGATAACAGGAAGACAGAGAGTGATATTCAGAAAGTAATGGATGAGATTATTCTGTCATATTCTGAGAACAATACTGTAGGTTTTCATGTCGATCCCATCCATGGTTCATTTGTTACAGGTTTCCAAAAAGTACATGTTTCGTATTGACTGGGTGCTGCAGAGGTTCCCACAGTCACCCTGTAACGTCACATTGGGTGTTGCACAATAACAGTTGCTGCTCTATTTCGCACACCTATCGGCTGAATTACGAGTTGCCGTTTAGATTACCTTAGTGTCCCCATTAAAGGTACACTACTAAATGTAGTCATATCTACATGACCTGTAGCCTTTGAAGAAGTTGGCATCTAAACTATCACATACAAGTAATTTTCACTTACATGTAAGTTGTATCTCTAGTCATTTTTTGTTTGAACAATCCTCTTATTTGTTTGCAGCTCAGTGTGTGAAAGACTGGAAATGGGTCATTCTTACCAAGTAATTTTGCTGTACATGCTAAACGTATTCACCATGCCTTTTTGGTCCTCCATAGTAACCGATTGCAAAAAAATCACATATTGAAACAATACTCTCCCTTGAACAAAACATCAACAGGTGAAATGCAAGCACTTACCATGTGCTTAAATACCACTTGGTGATATTATCAACAGCATAGCTTCCCATATCTCCAACAGCAGTCACAAAGCACTATTTACTTATATTGAGAATTACATTATGTTTACTATTGACGCACCAAAGTCTGAGATGGTGTGTCACATCATTGTGACTGTCAGAAATTCCCTGATAGTTCCAGCCACAGGCGACACACACTTCTCCTTACATCCCACTTTACTCGTGGGTAGCGCGGGACAGTCAGGAGACATACCTTGTCCAACAGCACTGTGGAAATCCATAAATAGCCTTTCATGGATTTGAACTAACAATTCCTTGATTATTGATATTACGTCTGCAAAAGCTCCAAAACTGATAAAGCACCACCACAACTAGAGAGGCAGGTGTCATTAAAGACCAATTGTGTTGTGTATGATACCTTTTTGCACTCTCTCAATCGTAGCCTATTAGAGCCATGCTTGTGCACATGGGGGCCTGTATTGCCCACTGTGACAACACTGTCACAGCTTAACAAACATGCAGGGACCCATTTAAAAATCCTGGCAAGCTGTAGTTCCAAGCCACATGTGGTCAATGTAGGAAGTGGAACCATGGCCCAGCTAAAGGGTTAGGAAACAAAACAAAAATGTTCATACTTACTAGGTATGAATCTTGACACTATTGCAAATAGCGTCTAGGATGGCTGAGCGTTCAGGTTCCTTGAGTGGCTGCCCATCACTTATCTTCTTCTCAAGGGCGGCAGGTAGTGCAGGAAGAACGTAGTGTAGGTGCCAGTTGGAGGGCGTCGGTTTTGCCCCAGGTGAGGCGGAAGGTCCAGGGGTACTGTCCACCACACTTGACAATGATGGCTTCGCAATATTCGAGGGTCCATGTTTCACGGTTGATGATGTCCCAGCAGGAGGAGCCGACTTTGATGGTCCTGGAGCATAGACTGAACCCACAGCTATGGTTGGTGGTGGTAGTGCTGGGTCGGTTAAGTTGGACCTACAAACGAGAGGGGGAAGGGAAAGCAGCATGATAGGACCAAAAATGTCATTGGATCTCAGGTTGCCTCCATAACAAACAACCAAGGCTGTTCTCCGCCCCTATAGCAACACTTGATGGCACCCATCATCAACTCATATGTAATGTAGCTCCATCAATTATATAGTAAAAACAATATAGGCCTTTGACATCCGCTTCAAATGGAAAAATTAAAATGACAAATTTGTAATTCCAGTGCTGGTTGGTAAGACCAGAGATTGATGTGAGTACTGGTTACCACCGACTGGCACCAACCAGTGTAGCCACACCCCTGTCAGTAACTGTTAACATCACTGCTGATGCAAGCTATCCATCGCTCGCCTCCTCGACTTGCTGCATCACAGTCACAACACCTGCCTACATGTAGTATTTCACTTGAGCAGAAAGTATGACACCCTTCCCGAACACCGTCTTCAATTTTCATAATAATTTCCCAGGACTTTTCTGTCAATGTGCACATTCTTAATTGTGCGTCAATCTCTTATGAATAGTGATAATTTGCAATGCAACACCAACTGTTCTTGTTACATGTCCCCGCAGTAGGAAAATGAGAAGTTTTATACTTTTTGTGACGGAGCTGAAAAATGGAAGAAATGTGAGAAAAAAATACCCATGACACAACTGTATTTTTACAGCTTTTAATGTCACGTGACTCACATCGCATACTGACCGACTAAGCAATTATCTTACAAATGAATTTTCCCCCAAGCACACACCAGTTGCAGCCACAGTGCCTGTGGCCAGCCTTACCTTGATGAGGTACTGGAATTATCCTCTGATGAGGCAGCAGATGGGGGCACGGTCTCCAGTTCTGATGACGTGATCAGGACCTTAGCGTTTGTTTCCACTGATTCATCCTCGTCGTCAAGGTCAACCCATTCCTCGAACCCTTTGTCCCACGTTTGAATGGATAGGTCCTCAATCTTGAAGATTTCTCTGGCTTTAGCCATCAAGATACTTTTGGTCGCACCGTTTCCCTCCATCTCCATGACCACTCTCTTTTTGAGGTTTCCAAAGAGGAACAGATATCTGAAATCAAGAGGTACACTATACTTACAGTAGGCATGTGTTGTACATCCCCAGTACAGGGTGTACCATTCCTGCTAATTTTTGGACCATAGTTCTCTTTTGAAGGGAGCAATGTGGTGACATCAACTTGATGGATACATACTGTGTACACTAATGAAGAGTGGTTGTGTGATCTGCATGCAACTTTAGTGACCGAGTTGTGTGGCATGCTGTATGGTACATGTACATGTGTAAATAGGGCCCAGTACATTCTCAACCAATGAAAGTTCTTTCCCAATAAGTCTAATACAGGTACGGTATGTGATTAAGTGCACCATGTTGTAGAATGCGTCATTTTGGATCATACTGTACATGTTAAGGCTGCAATGTGATTGAGAATGTTAATGTGGTCATCCAGCTAATCAAGTTCCACAGCATGCTCAATGTACTGTAGACATACTGTACTTTTGTTTTTCTGATTGCTGTATGAAAATCGCCACATGCACCCAAGCGTATTATGAATGGGAAATTCCTGTAACTCCTGCAAGTGAAAAACTGATTGGAATGATTGTGCATATAAAATGTGGGAAGCTGAACGAAGGCTTTAGCAGAAAAAGCATACAAGCATCGGAAACAGATCTATGTTCTCTGACTACCAAACTATGTATGATGGAATTGAGGGAAGTAGTTACAATATGGAAATGTGTAGGTTTTTGAAGTGAGAAGGAAGTTTGCGTTCCATAGGATGGGAGAGACGAACAATGAAAGCTGGCAGACTGAAATCAGGAATGTGAAGTAACAGCACTTGGAAATAGGGGACTTGCCCTCTGTTAAAAATATAATCTGAACGTAAATGTCAAGTCTCAACAATGTGGTGGTAGCCACAGAAACAGATAATCTGGCATAATTAGTGAATGTGATGTCTGCTAACGACCAGTCTTCGTTCATCGTTGGCCATGTATGCACTCAGTGGGTAATGATCAGCCAAATCCGTTGGTGTCTTCAGAAACAACTCATTGTCAACAACCATTGTGTGACAGTGGAGATGTCTGCAGTAAGTCACTGCAGACGTCCCTCGGCAAACGAAATACACTCTACCGCCAATCAGACAGATCATCTCAACGATGCCAAAATCGAGCAGGCCTTCCACACTCCTGGCAACAACAACTACGCAACCTTGCCAATATGAGGTCCCACCATAGCCAATGGTTCTCGCAGTATATACAGATTCTTCCCCGTTACACACAGGAATGAGCAACTGCTGTACTGCCCTCAGTATCAACCTCAATGGGGAAGAAACACCCCCAGTGTGCTCACAAACTCCTTCAGAAAGGAATTCATCTCTCATCCTGGACCAAGATTGGAAGTACTCGTGTCTATAGGCTAGAGTTTTGCAAACATTTCTCCTATTCTTTGTGCGGTACGTCAGTTCCTTGAAGTACATGTGTTTACCTTCAAAGCGGAGCGTCCAGCAATGAACAAGTGGACCAAATTCCAACATTTGCTGTGGGTAATGTGTAACAAAGTGGAATTTGGGTGTCATGGAATCTGGGAATAATTCATTGTAGGAAGTCAGAAATGATTCTATGATATCAGCGAAGAAGTGACAGAAAAGAGTTGTCACACGGTGTGTTGTTGCATATTCAACAACATCTGAAAGCAGCAGCAAAAGCTCCCATACCTTGTCATCAACTGGTACAACATTACCAAACATCAATGGAAATAGTCTCAAGAAGCACCAACACTGCACAGCAGTCTGCTTGACTTTGAAGTTGTTTTCTTCAGTCTTCATCTTTGATGGCTTATTCCTGAGGTCTGTACCACTGTAGGGGAAGCATTCTAACCTATCATTGAGTTCTGGGAGAGTGAAATAGCCTTCTCTAACACAATGCAAAATGACCTTTTCCAGAACATTTGGTACAACACCTTCGAACAAATCATGTGCTATGTCTGATGGCAAACCACTGATGACATGGAACTGACTTAGGCTATTCAATACAGATGGGGACTTGACACCGTATATTCCTGCCATGCCAGGATTAGCAGCAGCAATTTGAGCCTGTTGATTGTAAGACATCACTGTTCGTCTGGACACAGAGGAGGCACGCAAATGATTTGCGATATCTGGTTTGGTAACCAGACAGAACCGACAGGATCTCCGAGTGTTGAAACTCTCTTGGAAACCCCCAATTGAATGAGCAGCAAGGTTATCAGCAACAACCATTGAGAGAGTCCCTGTGAAAGTGTGTTCAATTCCATCCTTCTCAATTGTTAAACCTTCATTCTCCAAGACCCGAACATCAAACAAGAGAGGGTCTAACACTTGCTGCAATCCATACTTCCTCACATATTCTGTAGGGCAAAGGCAGGCAAGTTGGATCATACTCAGCTTGGAACGATGCTTTGGTGATACATTTCCAAGCAAGAAGTAGAAGGCGGAGAATTTCATCTTCTTTACTTTATTGCCAAGGGGGTTAGCCACACAGAAATCATCATTGTACAACTGAATCTGCAAACTTTGCAGATTTGAGAGCAATGGATTGCTCTTACAATTGATTCCATCACAAAAGTCCATCGAAGATTCATCTGGGGACACATGTCCATTAACAACTTCAGCAAATATTTCATCCTTCTTGAGAAGTGCCCTCAGGGAAGATAGTATGCTGACATATTGCATACTTTCATTTTTCCCATTCAAAGATTTACCAAGAACATACTCGATAGGCTCAACAAAATCGAAACGCTGTGCACAGAAATCATTGACGTTTCTGGGATCACTATAATGATCAAGTGCATTCTGCCATGAGCAATCGGAAAAAGCCTCGTCCAGAGCAACTCCTCCAAGATCGATGTCTGCATTCTGTAGACTAGCCCGAACTCTGGCTTTCAGTTGCAAATTTGCTAGGTCCAGCAAATCTCTCACCTCATTGGAGACAAAGTTGCATGCAGAATGTGGCACCTTGAATTTCTCACGCAAACCAACCAGGAATGTTACAACCTGTTCACTGGGGTCTATTTCATCAGCCCTGAAGTCATCATCATCATCGTCCTCTACGATATCTCCAACAGGGTCTTCAGCATTCCCAGGATCTGGTACAAGTACCTCCTCTTCATCAATGTTTCCAACGTCTGCGCGGCGTGTACCATGTTGTGCCCAAAACTCTTGATGTGTTCTACTGACATGTCTCTGGAAGGTTATCACTGACTTGAATGAACGATAGCAACCTTGCACATTGCAGACTATCCTATTTTGTGGTCCCTTGTGCATGTATCTGTAATGCTGTAACAACTTGGTGAATCGTGGAGTGTAGAACTCACAATGACAGCAGTTGAAGTTCACCATGACCAACCATTGATAGTCAAACTAAATACAAGATGTAGTTGGCAAGGAAATTTTCACCAAAGTGCGAAGACTAGAACACGATGAACAGCTAAATGTGTATACAGTATGTAACCATCAAGAATCGCACCCCAACTCCTCTCCCATTTTGATGTCTTTGTACAGTATATTTATATATTGTATGTGATGACATGGTTATTTTGAACCTAACTGTCATAGGAGAATGGAGATGAAGGTACTTTAGTACTTAGTACAAGGCAGTCTGATATCTCGAAGCTCAAGAACCTGCAGAGGGAAAAAGTATACCACTGTGTAATAAATAATGAGGTGTTAGAAGTTTAGAACATATCATGTGGCTGCTCGTAGCAAACCACACTCCTCTGAAAGGTCAATGGGAGTGTGAATGGATCAGGATTGTTCTGGAACTTACACAGATGGAAAGGGCATATATTTCATAACCGGAGGGATCAGGGCTATCAGCCATCATACTTGAAACAATAACATAACCCTCAAAAGTGATAGTCATGGGTGCGATTTCACCCAGTGTAAATAGAAGTTTAGAACCCATTTGATGGTAAATTTTTGCCAATTTGTATAGCCTATTCCTACAAATTCTGCGAATTCTCATTCGGATCAGGCTCATCACTGTGTGTCAGAGATGAGAAAGAAGTGAATTTGGCATTGACTATCGACTAAATGACTATGGATTAGGCATGTCTTTTTCTTCCCCTGTGATGCCACAAAGACATCGCATGATAATAGGTCTGCCTCATTTTTCAACATCTTAATCAACTGAAAGTTCTGGTGGTTTGATTTTCCTATTAATCAAGAGAAATCTTTTCCTTCAAAGAAGTGTTCTGCAATTGCATCGGGCATTTTGGCTAGAATGAAAAACTACTGTACCATACTTGCTGCTCATTCACTGCACTGAGTTCATATTCATTCCATTTGTTCAATGTACTGTAGGCCTGATGATTTACACACATTGGGTGACCTTATGACGATTCTAGTCAGAACTCCTTAAATGAAGATGGAAATCAGCCTTACGTGTGTCATTATGGACTACGTTAAACTAGTCATCGATCATTCCTTTGTGTTACAGTAAGTTTCACAAACCTCCACACTAACGTCATTGCCCGACCCTATACAAGCGTGTTCAGCATTCCAGGACGCTAGCGTCCTGGGGCTCTCACAAATGCGAACCCTTTTTTCACATGAAACTTCGTAATCCTACTTTTATTAATGTGAAGTTTCATCTCAATCTGGTTAGAAGTATTTTCTCTGTCAAAAAGTCAGTAAAAAGGTCAAAGAATCAGACTCAAAACATTGTTCTTGTCTTTACATGTTCAGTTGCACTGCACAAACGTTTGCACAACTTTTGACATGCCCCGGGCAAGGACTGTAATGTGGAGGTAAGCACAGCGGCTGGAACACACAGTCCTGTTCAAGGACTAGGTTAAACTGTTTAGCCATTCTGTTCATGTTGACGGGGTGTGTGGTTTCTACCCCGCACAACTAGAGTCACAGACATGGCCATGCATGCATGTTGCTGTGAGGCCTACTTGCAGTCGGCTGACTAAATATTCCTAACAGTCGGCTGACTAAATATTCCTAACAGAGTCACAGCTTACTGCGTATCTTGTACCCTACAGCAGTGTTAGCACTAAGGAATATTTTTTGAGAGGGGATTCCCTCCCAGGAGAAAAATTTGAGAGGGATTTTCATAATGTGAGAGGGATCTTCTTTGCGTGTCACCCCAGTGATGTTCGTGTGCACAGCGGCGAATAATTGTTTTTATTTTCGGAGGCAATTCGTTTGTCATCCACAAATGTAGTTTGGAAAGCAGAGAGAGTGATACTGATAGACTACTGATATGGCAAGGCCCTGTAAAGACTGCAATAGGCCTACACTGTACCATGTTCATTTCAATTACACTGTAAACTCAAATGAGGAATGACAGTTTTCACTAAGCCAGCACCAAAAGTGAGCCTACTGAGTATCAATGACAGGCAAACCTTAATCGGCAATTCGTTTTGAGTTGTATTGCCAGGCGCAAGATGGTGTTTCGAAATAAAAAACATGGAAATAATAATTTACTAGTCTACAAGGTAGGCCTAGGCCTAGGCTATTGAGTTTCCTATGACTTTGTACAGGGACCTAATTTGGCCTGAAAACTAAAATTGACAATTTGCAGACACCTCATGAAAAATATCCTTCAAAAGTTAGTGGAAAGTATTTATCAACAACCCATCTACATGCCTGTGTCATGGTACAGAACTTCTTGAAAGATTTCAGATTGCAGATATTCACGTTATTTTCAAGGAATCTCTACCATGTGCACATAGTCACTATTGAATTTGTACATGTACCAGTTTTGCGAAATGTCAGATTGTCACTGTACAAATACCCAGCCAACCTTAACAACTTACAAGGCCTAGGCTATCACACTTAACAACAAATGTTTTTAGTTCATCACCTTATTCTAAAACCACCTGGATCACAGTAGGAATTTCAATAATCTATAACTTCTTTCGGGCCAGTGTGATGTTGTCAATCTGAAGTATTTTACAATCTTTAATTTCCATCCCCTGTGTGTTGAAATTTCAGTGCCAGAAATCCAGACAGTGTTTCCACATACACCTCGCTGAATCAAGAGACAACTGCGCACTCAAATTTCTGCGTATTTCCAATCCTATGCTTCAATTAAAAATTCATGCAGAAAATGGATTCGTTCCATACTTTGTCATTTCTCTGCATAGAGTTTACTGAATGTTAGCGAAAACCCAATTTTTCCAAGAAATCATAAAAAAAAACATTTTCTGAATTTTGTTATGAGTGGAAATACCAAGTACTGTCCATAACCACATTTTTCCCCAGGACAGTTGAGCAAACTAAATTCTCTGGAATTGACAAATTATGAACAAATTAAGAACCAGGTGTCTGTCTGGGGATGTGCGTTCATGTTTTGAATACAAACAGTGTTGAAAATAAACCTGACATACAGTACATGTACCATCGAGTAATTAATGCAAACTGTAGGCAGTGAGAACCATAGCAAACTAGCAACTAACAATAACTCCAATGAGCATGTGAATACCATACACCAGTGTTGGCACCAAGGGGGAAGGGGGCATGGGGAAAAAAGAGTGAATGACAGTGTTGGCGCTAAGGGGAGGGAAGGAGCGATTTCACTGTCTAAATGCAGAAATCTCTCCCAATCATTTTGAATTCTGGAGTTTATTGTTACTGTTCATGTGAGTCCCTCTTCACTTCTAAATTCCCTCTCATAGTCATAAATCACAGGGAGAAAACATAGCGTGCGGAACAAGTCTGGCACTCAGGTACAGTACGTGACGGTACGTCTGAGGTTACAATTTTCGGCTTTGTTTTTTTTCAAACCGTCCCCTGCCCCCTGGGTTCAAATATGGTGTGCCAAATATATATTTCTAGACACCCCCAGGGTACAGAAGTTACGCCCACGACCCCTCACAGTGGAGTGAAAAATGGGTTTTAATACCATGAAAAACGGCAACCGGACTTCGCTCTCCCGTTGACGGCGCAGTACGCCAGCATGCGCTGCACCAAAACTTTTACACGGCACTCGGGTCATGTTTGAGGTTACCATTCATCGGCATTTATTTTTTAAACCAGGGGTCCCCTGCCCCCGAGGTTTAAATATGAGGTTTAGGCCTAATTGATGCTCTGAAAAAATGGCGACCAGGCTCAATTGGATTTTAAGTCCGGCACTCGGCCTGAACGTCCCCAGTTTGGGAGAAATCGGAGTGCAAAATGGTCACCTCAATTGCCAGACTTTTTTTTTTCTTGTGCAAAAAAAACGGTCGCCGTTTTTCAGGGTATTCAAACCCATATTTTTTACCCCACAGTGGGGGGTCGTGGGCATGACTACACTGGGGGTGTCATGAAATGTATCTGGCACACCAAATCAGATTCAGAACCCCGGGGGCAGGGGATCCCCAGTTTGTGAGAAATTGGAGCGCAAAATGGTTACCTCAGATGCCCCTGACTGCCGGACTTGTAAACAATTCA
This sequence comes from Pentamera pediparva, assembly GCA_025400115.1. Classification (NCBI taxonomy): domain Eukaryota; kingdom Metazoa; phylum Echinodermata; class Holothuroidea; order Dendrochirotida; family Phyllophoridae; genus Pentamera; species Pentamera pediparva. The sequence continues at coordinate 10,168 of JAODTT010115464.1, forward strand.
ATGCAGTGCTAGAGCGGCCTGCCAATGGGAGAGATCAATATGCCCACACTGTTGATACGAATGTGGGCACATATACTCAATGGACGAACCGGGCCTCGCTCGGGACTTGAGGCTTTAATCCGATTTGGACGTCTCAGTTAAGGATTTAGCGTGTGTCAGGAATATAGCCTTAGGCCTAGACTACCTGGGTCAAATATTCTCTTTCTATTGTGGTTGTTTTATTGTTGTTTTGTTGATTTTCTGAGAGCTCAGAAGTTTACGTTGTAGGCTAATTATTCAAGTATTCTTGCATGATTGTTCTTCGAATAGGCCTAGCCTGGGCTCATCAGCTGACTATGGAAGAGTGATTTGCAACTTTCTTGCCATTCATTCAGCTGAGATGGACTAGGCTAGGCCGGGGAAATTTCCAGGCTAGCCTAACTACTCGAGTCCATAGACTCCTAACGTAAGACACAGTGTGCACATACTGACAGTGACAGTGACACTAGCACTAGCCTAGCCTAGCCAGTCGGTTGAAATTGCAATCTTGACTGAGATGATTCAAACCCAAGATGTTTCACCCAGCCGGAATATAAACGTAGAAATTACTCACCTGAACTGTGTAGTCATCGTGGAATACCTCCTCCAACAATCTTGTGTGCAAAATCAGTGCAATTATAGTCTTTAATGCACGTTTCCCTCCGAAAGTTGTAGCCCGTTTTAACAAACGAAGATGGCGGCTGAATAATTTCGGATTCCGCGGGTCTCCGCGTGCAATAAATTTGCATGTTATTATGGGATATCAGATCGACCGCGCAAACTCAGAGCGATGCAGGAGGGAAGCTATGACGAGTTGTGTTCGTCGAGCTCCCAACATCTGCGGTATCAACCGCAGGACGCATTGTCTGTACTTGGCATGACCAATATTTTTTCGTACGTCATGGTTAAGCCCTTTGTACAATTCGTATAGCACTTGGAAAATAGCACGACGAAGTGAATTCGTCACCAGGACGAAATATTCACTGGAGTACGACGAGATTTTGTTTACAGTGTGCGACAAGTTTTCCGTCTGAAAATTAAATACACGTTTTCAGTCCGGAAACCGAGTTTTCATTTCGACACGTTTTCAGTCTGAGGACTTGTCGGACAGGCAGGTGCACCCCTCACGAACAGTGCAGCACCAGTAAAACACATATTTGATCCCTTGCCAGCAAAGTATCCCATAAACGAAAATACCATCTATGCTATGATATATATTATTAGTAGATATGTGTATTCCAATTAGCCGGAGACTCGAACCTGCAACCTATTGATTGCTTGTCCAGTCACAACACCACTAGACTATGGAGGCTATGAAGGAGACGTTGGTGTCACGCTTAATATGTCCCTGCTTGCTTCGTATGTAATGACACAATAATGGTATAGAGATGAGCATTGCACATACATGCATAATAGAACGCTCTTGCTACGTTCTGCAGATATTTATGTAGACCACAAAATAGCAGTTTGTGCTGACCTCCGACAAAATATTTTCTGATTGGCTCTTATTTTGGTATAGAATTGGTTGTGTTTTTCGTTTTACGTTGGTCAGTTAGTTGGCTTTGCCACATTTACTCATTGCACGTATAATCGACTGTTCGTTACAGCGTTACAGCAAATATGCATTGTCGTCCACTCCTACAGTTGAATATTTTGATGCTTCACTCCGTCTCCAGAAGCAAATAATATCACTCTCGGGGAAATGCTATCTACTGATGCTGCTGCTGAAACATTGATCGGGTGAACATTCGGAGTTCTCGAAAGTGTGTAATTGTGTTTTGTTTCAAGGGATCTGAACGGAGTCAAGTTTCGTCACCAGTGAACATGTCAGTGTCTTCCAAATGTCACCTCTCCATAGTAGATCGTGGTGGTCGTGTAAAATCCAGGCCTCTGAGTGACAATTCGCTGACAATAACCCGCTGGGGACAATTTCAAACGGAAACCTATCTCTCATTTATTAACCCATTGTGTGCGAATAGGGGCCCATGGATTACCCCATCGACTCAAGAACTACTTCCGAGAACGCGAATGATCTGCAAGTGACTCCTCAATCATTGTAAGCGGTATGCCATGCCAACCCTCTTCAGAGATCATTCTGCAAATGCTCAATTACGGACGGTACATGTAACTGTGGCCAGGTAAATGAGCACCTCTGAAGGAAAATTGAATGACGCTGACCTCAAATCTCTACACCTCAATTATCCCCTCACCATAAGAAGAACACAGTCAATTCTACACAACACATGGTAGGTCTTTATTTGTTGAACCGCTGCTCATGAGACAAACGTTCTACTGATGAATAACTATTGCACCTCCACGTAATGCAAAACACATACCTCTGGAATCCCTGTCACTCAACAAGAATAACTGTCCATGATTGGAATGAAAAGTAGACTCACGAAATATTCCAAAATCACTCACTCACTCAGTCTCATGACTCCGGGGGAGTCGCCGTGGAGACTCAATAGTAAAAATCTCCGATCATGAGATAAGCATTCTACTAATGAATACTTATTGTACCTTCACAGAATGCAAACCACATACCTCTAAAATCCCTGTCATTCAACAAAAACTATAAATTATTGGAATGAAAAGTAGGCCGAAGAAGTATTCCAAAATCACTCACTCAGTTCCATGACCCCGAGGGAGTCGCCGCGGAGACACAATGGTCGTTGTGACGTGCGAGTCTGACATGTCCAGGCTGGTCCTGTCTCTTACAGTGTCTGACCAGTTTCTACTCTGTCGTCCACGCCTGCGGCCTTTCCCTTCTGAAAAATGCTAATTCTTCGAAAATTGTGACTCTTAATTCTATACTGCACCCAGCATTCGCACTTATGGAATCTCGCCTTAACTCGACGGTATATCGTCCCTCATAACGAGGCCAAACCACGCGAGCTTCCGATGCTCGATTGTGGCAAGAAGGGGTTCACTTAGGCCCGCTTGGTCTTCGAACACTCTCTAGACATATTCAATGGTCTTGTGGTCAGTGTACGAGATGTGGAACACTCACTCAGACACTCAGCCTCGTAATCCTGGATACGCTTTCTGGATCCTTGCCGAAGGTGAAAGGAATATATGCAGTCACGCAGATGTGCGTATATGTGTGTGTGCGTGTGTCTGTGTGTGTGACACGATATCTAGCGAACGCGAGCAGGTATGAAGTTCAAATCAGGTTGGTTGGTTGCACATATGGTGAGGATGAACTCTATTGTTCTGTGTGTGAGCTCAAAGCTATTCAAGGTCATGAGAGGACAACGTTTGAAAGCTTGTCAACACGATATCCAAAGAACGCAAGTATCTATCAAGTTCAAATTTGGTATCTGGGTTGCACATATGGTGAGGATGAACCCTATTGCTTTTGGTGTAAGGTCATGGTCATTCAAGGTCACCAGAGGACAATCCCTATATTTTTTTTCGAAACTTTTTGAGGGTTCTGTAATGGAAAGTTTTGTTCTTCTGTGTGAGCTACATCTGGTGACCTCCTTCGACCTCATTTGACTTTTCGACCTCATTTGACCCTTCGACCTCGTGACCTCGAGGGCTAAGTTTTCATGACAACCAGATCCGTCTTGTTGAGACAAACTACAAAGTCAATTACACTGACGTACTAAGACACTCCTATCACATGCTATCTCAAGGTATGAACCTTCGTGAGAGGTCAGGACAGCCTAAAATATTGGGATCATGTAGATAAATTTGACGTTTGACATTGACATATTGGCAACGAAACGGGGTGCCGTCATGGGAAAATGTCTATATCTGAGTGACCTACTTTGACCCCATTTGACCTTTTGACCTCATTTTACTTTCTTACCTAGTGATTTTACCTTGGTGATTGATTTTTTCTTACGACCAAATTCGTCTTCTTGGGACAAACCACTGATTCCATTACACAAACGTACTATGACACTCCTATCACAAGCTATCTCAAGATGTGAACCTTTGTGAGAGGTCAGGGCAGCCTAAGACATAAACATGTAGATGAATTTGACAATGACATCTCGGCAATGGAACATTTTAGAGGGGTGCCATAATAGGAAGTTTTGTGCGTCTGGAGGATTGCTTCTGGCAGTGTCCATAATTGAATAACCAATTATATAAAATCCCGGAAAATCTGAGTTGATTCTGATTTTGCAGTCATTAACTCGACCTGGCACAGATGTATACCTGTATTGGACACTACGAGTAACCATCTTGCCAGCCAGAGTGCCAGATAAAAACTAACACTCACTCAAGATAAATTAGATGTACAAATATCAGGCTGGATTTTTATTACCCACTAGGGATCCTAGGGAACCAGTAACT
>JAODTT010116574.1:0-14479 GCA_025400115.1 Pentamera pediparva
CCTCTAAACACTAAATATCCGCCTGCTCATGCGTCAAGTAGGCCGGGCAATAAATAAATAAAATAGAGGTTGGAATAAAGTGAGTTTAGCCGAGGTTGTTTCGAACAGCAGATTAGTAGAATGCATCCGCATCTTCATGTGTCAGAGTACGTTTAGGTCCTCGCATGCACCTTGTAGCTCTCACTCAGTTATTACCTCAATAGCCTGTAGGCGAATGGAGGCCACGCATATTTTACCATCTGATATCTACACTGCTGTAGGCTGCAACAGCGGCAGAGTGCAAAAAATTGCATGTTTTTTAATGAAACATCAATATAGTACTGAACTGATGAGTTTACCCTGTTATGGTGAAATTACCCGAAAGTAGTTCATTTCTGATTAGCTAGTAGCGTCAAATTATTCCCCAGAAGAAGGAAGATCGCTCATGGGCGGACAATTTGGAACGGTAAACAAGGTATCTTCGAACAACAAATGCATGGGGGTACCCATTTATTAGGTTTAGTTAATTACATGGTGAGGCGTGCTTTTCAGGATATAGACACCGCGAGCACTTTTACTGTTCCTGTTGTCGTTTTCCAGCTTTGTGACATACATACAGATGCATATAGGCCTATTGACATCAGTTGACACTACTCACACCGCCCTAGGCTATTGTCTGTTTAGTGTGCAACAGATCATAACTATTGAAATAGCTGACATAATAATTATGCTTATGTTACAACTCCACGAACTGTCAAAGATAGTTTTTTCCGGAGTGGGCCGATGCGCACCTCTGAACAAGAATCGTCCTCATTGGGTGACGTTATCCCTTATCCCTGATTCGATCCCTAACCCTAACGAAGAACACAAGTCCATACAATACGAAAGGCCAATCAGGAAATTCCTTACTGAACGTACATTTCAACTGTTCCTGAATCGGTAGCGCAAAGTGAAGCCCAGGCCCCACTGGAGCAATTCCACATGCGATTCCACTTTCAACACAACAAATACACTGATCCTGTACGCGCGCGTTTAAGATGGACTGTTGATACGTGGGTATCCGTTTCTCCCGTTACGTGATCAGTGTATCTGTTGTGCTGAAAGTGGAATTACGTGTGGAATCCCTCTAGTGGGACCCGGGGCCAATTCTACAGAATGAAGGAATTATGTTGCTCAAGTCATACCATGAAACCTTTTGGGAGGATAAACGTTTATTCAACTACACACAGAACACACCCACCTAGAACAGCCAATCAGGAAATATCTTACTGTAGGTACGTATGAACTGTTCCTAAATCAGAATCGCAAAGTAATTCTACAGACTGAAGTAATTATGTCGCTTAAGTCATGCCATGACAATTTTTCAGTGTATTGAACTACACACAGGATACACCAACCAGGAACAGCCAATCAGGTAATACCTAACTAGAGGTGCGTAATAATTGTTACTAAATCGGTAGTAATTCTACATAAGTAGTTACTTAAGTTGATTAAATCATACTAATGATTTTTTTTCGGATTTTGGAGGATCAAAGTTTATCCATCTCGCCGCAGAATTCACCCACTTCCGATTTGACAATAACCTCTACACCCCCCCAATACGATATCACTCCATGTCGGTAATGGACGTAGGTGTAGCCAGCGGCACCCACATTAGCACATTCAGCAGTGTGCCCCGTGAATGGGGTCCCTGTTAGTAGTTTGGAGATGCGCGTGAGTGAGGGAGGGAGGGAGGTTCCTGCATTGATATGTCAGGGGTCATATTTCCAGATAACCTGGAACCATTCGGAAGAATGGAAAGTGCGGTGTCAGTAACGCTTCGCGTGCAAACATTCCAAGTACGACTCCAGCATTCACCGGGCGGCGTTTTCCCCTAGACAGCTAGATGGCTATCTCGGAGGTGGTATTCACTTCCTAGTTCTATTGTGGGGAGTAGACCTGTGGGTTATTGAGGTTCGTTTGGGATATTTGCAACAAGTCTCGTCGGTCGGACGTGAACAGTAACATCGGACATGAATCTCCCGCTCCTCCAGGTTCCGTAGTTCACTGATCGCTCGATAGGGACATAAAATGGCGGTCCCGAGAGCAGTTTGGAACTAGTTACATCCCTACCTCAATATCATCCGAGCACTAGTCGAGAGGAGAATGCGAGTTATCGCCGGTGTTCATCCACGATCAAAATGACCGAGGTTCCTTGATGAGCCTCAATTGGCTACCAGAACCCGTAGCAATCAAATCTAATCAAACGAAACCACAAGCTTTCTTATCGAAGAAGAATAAAATATCATGCGCATTTCGTCATTCATTACATAGTATACGGTACCAAATATACAACTGATTAGTCTCGAAGACTCGGAAACTATCGATAGCTATCGCGTAGCCTACAATATTAAATGAAGCGATCGAAGCAGTTACAGGTCGCCACAACTATAGCGCAGAAAATATTATTATTCTATATACAGTAGAACATCAACAGATGGGGATAACGGCACAGAACCATTCGGCTGCTGTTCATATAATTGTCCGTTCTTTGCACGAATTTCCAGCGCCGAAAGTGTTCCGAGTGACATCTGTCTCTTATTTGGGTGCGCGCTAAGTTATTACACCGAATGAGTGGAATTCACTATTTTGTTTTTAGAGAGTGCAATATAAGATAAAACGAATGAATATTCTACGATGATAGAATATCAACACATATGGATAACGGCACAAAACCATTCTGCTGCTGTTTATATAATCTTTCGTTCTTGCACGAATTTCTAGCGTCGAAATGGTTTTTCCGAGAAACATAAACATATAATTCAAATTTTGAACCCTACAACCCAGAGTGACTAGGAAACGGGTGAATACTACTTGAGAGGATATTTAAGAAGACTAACAACAACCTGAAAACGGCGTCAGAGAATACTATCTCATGAAAACGCAAGAAACCTCTCTCCACGAAAGCCCTGGGCGCAGTGAACGTTTTGAGATAATGAACCAAACGATGTTGCATGATGGAGCAGATAAGCTGCTTACTTAGCAGCACTTGACCTGATTGTAGACTCCTACGCAGGCTGCTTTCTAAATCAACCGATCCTTATTGGTTGGCTCAAGTATTTACATGCACAGCAGCCGACCTACCAGGATTCCAGGTAGCAGCGAATACATTGTGTTGCAACGGATGCATTGCTGTAAGCACCCGGCGACAATGGCTCTTGACAAAATTACCCTAAATGATTAAATGATGTGTATACTACATCATAGGAGTCCATCCGATTCCTTGATCAGCTTCGATGGATGGATGTGTGTGTTACTACTGACGCTGGCTTTCTGAAGTAGCCTCGTTGAATAAAACGTTCAATCTTTCAACTGAAATATTGCACGAATAAACATTCATTATCTGTAGGTTTATGCCAGAACCCTTCCAATCACCAACTATTTGACAAGATATCATAAGTATGGAATAGCCCTAGTTTTATTGTAGGTGAAGTCTCTCGTTTATAGGTCATTCATTGTCATTGGTTAAATTCCAGTGAGATTGACTCTGAGGAATATAGTGTTCCACCCACGGGAGGCAGCACGTGTCTGCCTGTATCAGACTTTCACATCCATGTATAGGTAATATATGGGCACTTGTCGCGGAGGAAATGAGACAATCCCGAGAGTCTGGGCACGGCATGGGTGTCTAACATCCTTTCCGCCTTTCCTTGGGATATCCTTATAAACATTGATATAACAAACATTCGAACGTAACATGAAATGTTAACACGCGCGCGATCGCACGTCATGTAAATAATCTCGAGGCAATTAGCTTTCGTTTTTACACATATGTGTGCCGTATATTGATCTGTTTTATGGGGGGAAACATATGTCGGAACATTCTCATCCCCGGGGTATTGCAATGTGTGGATACGATGGCTCATTAGAGACGCGTTATGTACATTCCGTAAGAGTATACGAACACAACAATGTTAAGTCATAACATATAGACAGGCTGCCAGGGAGCCGGGGGAATTATCAACCAATTTATACAAGCGCGGAAGCAATCAAATTGAGCACAAATATTTAGCATTTTCTAGAGTTTTCTATAGAGATAAACCAAGCTCGATATACTGATATACTGAACTCAGAAAGTCGGTTTATGGTCTGGTGTATCGATCGATAATGTTGTTTTCCTCAGTAGTTCCGAAACTTGTTTGCAATGAACTTATCAGTTTATTGGTCATATTGGGCACTTGTTACTGCTTGTTTGGCTTGACATAGATGTACTTGGGTCTGACCATGGGTGCCATGCAGTTCCGTATCTGACAGTCTGATCAACCGAGCGTTCGGCGATTCGATCCAGTTGTAGCTCTAAGTTCTTGCATCGTGTAATAGGTACAGATTCGTTCCTTTACCAAATTAATGTGATTGAATAGGGTGATTTCACTTTCTGTAGAGAAGGTGAAGACTACATTGATCACTTCTTTTGGGTGTGCAATAAAGTCCATCCAATCTGGCGTAAAATCGAAACTAATATGTTTGAACCCAAAGCTCACACAAATAAAAAAAATTGTATGTTTCGGCTACCAGAAAATCGAGCAGCGTTAGATTTCATATCCTCCGCAAATAATTCCGGTCTAGTGGTTATGTTCTATGTATTACGACCGTGGAATCGTGGATTCGAGACGTAGGTCGTCTTTTTGAAGAGGCAACAGTCTCGCAAAACCCAGTGTATGATGGACGATTCCATTTAATGAAGTCTCGACAGAAAAAATTGCATTGACATATCACAGTGATGATATTCCGTATCTGTATCAAATTGAAATGAGACGGTTTTTTCGTGACGTCATTCACATGACGCAGAGGCGGCTGTAGTGATTTTTGTTTAGGGGGTGCAATTGTCATTTGACTGATATGGGGCAAGGGTCTAAGGGGAGAGGGAGTGCCCCATAGCTGAGATGCAAAATGGTGCAACATGTGACATATTTTTGGAACCCATTCATGCACTATATTATTCATTTTTTAGGTTTTTTCTATGACATCCAACTATTTGGCCACCATTATTTTTATCCGCCCGGCACCAACAGAACTGTTTCACCCCGCCCACGCACTGATTGGCTCGTATATGAAATACATCACTTTGCGTGTAATGATATATATATATATATATATATAAGTTGGGGAGACAGAAAAAGATTTTGTCCAAAAACAGCATCCCTCAAAGTTGTCGCATAAATTATGCCATAACCTGCCAAGGTAGCCTATATCCACCAAGTTTCGTTCAAATCCGACAAAGTTAGAAAAAATTGTATGAATTATGCAAATTCGGTGACCTTGAAATGACCTCCACATTTGTCGGGACCAACACCCACCCGGCTCCCAGCATTGCAACGACGCCCACCTTCGAACCAGTACGAGATTTTGTAAGGGCGGAAATGCGTACCAGGATTCGGTTCAATCGGACATCGCGTTGGAGAGTTATGCCTAAAAGTTCCCGGCGGCGGGAAGGCGGGGACGGCGAGTGAAAGTTGGTTAAACCAGACGGTTAACGGCGTAAATCCCATCCAATCGAAATCTTGACGTGTTCAGTGGGATGGATTGTTTCAGAATTGGAACAGACCAAATGAATCAGCCTGGGAATTAGGTATATGGGACATCTGATTGTGATTGGTCAGCCAGTCCTTTGGTCAGTCGGTGTGGTAAGTATTAAATCCCGGCCGCGACACGAGTAGTGTCCGGAGATCCTATGCATGTTATGGGCGTGTAGCCGCTGCGCCTACCCCGCCTACGCCGCCGCAGGAAACTTTAAGCGTTAGCGCAATAACTCTCTTACTCAATGTCTGATCGACTTGAGACTTGGTACAGATGTCCACCCTCAAGAAATATCGAATGGGTCGCCGCAATGCTGGGCCGCTGATTTGCATAATTTATGCGAAAGTTTGTCGGATCGAAACGAAACTTGGTGGATGGATACTACAGATGTCGGATCTGAACGAACCATGGTGGATGTATACTACTGCTGTTCCCGACTAAAGTGGCGGTCATTTCGAGGTCATCGGAAGTACAATTTGCATAGTTTGTGCGACGACCTTGAAGAATGCTTCTTTAACAATTTTTCGCCAAATCCATTTTCAGCCCGCCACAACCATTCGATATCAAATGAGTTCGATAATATTTCCCACTGATTGTTCAAATGCGGGTATATGTGGGTGGTTTACCCTCATGTACATGTGTCTAGTTGCTGATTGTAATCGGCATGGTAATTCCAGTCGATCCTGCTAACAGACATATCGGTCCCACCCGCCCTCTGTATGTCGGCAGTGATACTTACCTCCTGACTTGCTAACGATTCGCTAACGTCTTCAAAGAATGTTTTACTATGGTACACAACGTATAGGCCACCGTGGTACGAGTCCGGAAGAAAGGCGTCCCATCCGAGATTGATAGATGTGGCAGATGAACTGCGTATTTGTAAATTATGTTGACCTGTAGATAGAAAGAAAACAAAAGTTGCAATCTACAAGTTAAAGTTTCTCCTTCTATTCCACGAAGAGGGTGGAGATGTATATTTACATGGGAATCAAGAAAGTAGAACCAAGGAGGCAGGCACGTGACCAAGATGTGCACTCAATAATTTCGATATATAGAACATGGATTGCATTGATGGTTCGTGACCTTTTTCTTGGGATAGAAAAAAGGAAAACAGGTGTTCTCTAATTTGTAATTTGTAAATGTATGAATTCATGGTTACGGTTCAGCAATGGGGCTGCAGTATACGGTATCAGGGGGGGTTGCGGGTGCTGCCGATCTCTGAGTCCTGGTGAATATGAGAAAAAAAATCCAGAAAGTATTTTTCTCGACAATCCTAACGCGCCCTCCAGATAGTTAACACCCAAATCTTGTCACATTCTCGAACACGTTAATAACGAACTAGGGTAATAGTATGCCCTACACTTCTTGACACAGATGCATGCGAACAGTTCAGGATAGGCTGAATTAGGCGAAAAAGCTCTAGTACTGTTTAGTAATCTGATTTTGACAGGCCCGCGTGACCTCTGAATAACCTTCGAAGTTTACTTCATTTCAATTTCATTTCCAACATTTTCGTTTTTTGGTGTGTTTTTTTTATTCACTGTGTTGACATTCAAGTTATACATAGCAGTCATACATGTGACAATGAACATAATCTCTCAACCACCATTCTCTCAGCCTAATATAATATTACTCGAATAAAATGATCCTTCATTGTGGATAAACGACCATAGTTTCCGTTCTTCTTTAGGATGGAGCATTCAACATTTAAATCGAAATGAAAACTATAGTAAAAAGCTGCTGCGTCTAGAATTTTGTTGTTCAATTTGTTATTAGGAAGAAATTATTCGCGTGGAGAATGAGGTTAATTGGATCGTCCATATCATCATAACATCCGAAGCAAATATCAGAAAAAGAGAAGTCGTAGAAGGTTTAACACAATAAATCAACACATCCTCCCAGAATTGTCTCACAAATGGACAATCACAGAATAAGTGTATTAAGGTTTCTGCCCTCTCGTTGCAAAATGTACACATAGATGAATCAGTAAATTTCATTTTAAATAAGAGGTAATTTGTTCCCAATATTCTGTGCAGAAAACGGAGCTGAAAGTAGAATCTGGTGTCCCTCACAGCATTATAAGGTAACAGGAAAAAAGGGTCCCAGTTGAGATTTTCGAAAATTGCAAGTGATTCCCATTTTTCAACACAAGTAGGGGGTGTGCTTACAGCAAAAATCAAATGACTATACACTAATTTCGAGATTTTCGGCTTACGAAGCAGTAGAGTATGATTCTTACAATTTATACGGATCGTCCGAACCAGGCCGAAATTATTTGTAGAAGGGAAATTGATGATCTGATATATTTCTTGAAAGTTGTGATAAGGCAACACGTTGACAGTATCTGAAATAAAATGTTCAATATAAATTGAATTATGCTGCATCAGACCAAGGTGGAAGAATGACTTGTTGTTGATTTTGAAATTATCGCTGTTTAGAATAATTTCTTCTCCACCACCAACAGTCTTGCAGAAATTGACTCCCCTAGATAATTTGAAATAACTAGATAGATGTCCATTGTTTATGATACAAGAGGTGGCATTGTTCTGAACTACTCTCACCCAGTTAAAGAATTCTGGGCCGAAATAGAAGAAATGCAATGTATCGATAATGAAATTCCAATCCAAACAATCGGAAGCTTTCTCATAATCGAGTAAAATCAGGGCCCCATCCATATCATTAGTATTACAATGATTTATTAGATCTAGAATTAGCCTGACATTTTCTCCGATGTACCGACCTTTTATAAACCCAGTCTGTTCAGGACTAAATAAAAGATTCAAAGTACGTTTCAGTGTATTTGCTAAACATTTGGCTCCAATTTTATAATCCAATTTGGAAGTGCAATGGGACGCCAATTTGTTAGATAGCGGGGATCCTTCGGAGGCTTTGGAAGCAGAGAGATAACTGCCCTCCCTTGCTCGTCAGATAAATACCCATTAAAAAAAGCGGAATTTAATGAATTAACCAAGTAAGGACCAATATCGTCCCAAAAGGTTTTATAAAATTCAATAGAGATTCCGTCAGAGCCGGGGGACTTATTATTTGGCATAGAAAATAAAGCCTCTTTACACTCATTAAGAGTTATTAGGCCCTCACACAAAAATTGTTGATTCTCGTCTAATTTAACATGATCGATATTTTCGAAAAATTCTTCAGTAGTAACAGTTGATGATCTCGTGTAAAGCTTTTTGTAAAAATCGGTGGCCTCTGAAAGAATATTTTCAACATCTGAAATTTCGCGACCATCGTGCGAAATTAACTCTGAGATCGTTTTGCTCATTTTGCTCCTTTTCTCTAAATTTAGAAAATAACGGCTATTTTTTTCTCCAAATTCGCTCCAACGTGCCCGTGTTCTTTCTAATGCAATTCACATTTTCCGTAAGTTACGTGTACATGTCGAAGTAACGTTAGATTTTTCAGAATAATTACGACACATTCTAATATAAACAAGTTGCGAAGTAGATAAATTATGGGACTGGTGCCATAAAATTCAAACATTGTTGCCACCGATGGTGGATGAATACATACTACTTTTTTGCCGTGTGTGCATTTCTCTCTACCATTCGTTATCTTACAAGCGTAACTTCTCAACTATTCCGATAACAATAGAAATACTAGGTTGAGATAAGCTATGACCGTGCACATTTTGGAGAAAAGAGATGCAACTAACATATTCGCGTTACTTTCTAAAAGTGCAACTTGTTGTCGTTGCTTTCTACGGTTTAGTTAATTTGACGAATCTATCGTTTAACGGGGACGATCTCGGGGTATACCATATTCTTGTAGTCAGGTAGTAGTACATCGCCAATTGTGTTACATGACCAGGCTTCTGTTCTAGCGTTACCGGCATACAACTCGTCTAATGATGCGCATTACAAAAAAAGAGCGCTGTGGACGGGTAATAGAAAACGTCGAATACCGCAAATGAACGGTTTCCCTGATCTTCCACCACTCTTATAATTCGGATTGAGGCATTATTCATCACAGTTACTTGCTATCAATCTACACCTTGCTATCAGTGACGCCATCGATCTATGATTAGGTTGTGTCTACGTGCCATGCAAGGCAAATCAGGACGATGCACCCGACAACTTACACCAATGGGCAAGCTAGACGTGTCATATCGAACAATATGGGACACATAGTATATTGACAATTTTTTCATTCGCACTTTATTTCCGCCACAATTCTCACACACTGGGGCTTCCACAGACTGTGAATAAAATGGAAAGTGGCTTGCAAAACTCCCAGTAAGCGCAGGATCTTCACATGGGTTCTATGGGTGCTCATCTGAACGAAAAATTATCATATTGGCTGATGCTATCTGTGATCCCTGAGACAATCACTAAACCCTAATTAACCCAGAACACACTCAGTTCGATACAATATGAACAGTCTATCAGAAAACACTTCGTTCGAGTAGAAAAATAACTGGGACTACACAATGTAATATAATATATCACCTTATCACGCTCATGCAGTATTTAGTTGGTCAACAGGGTTTAATTCTAGGAATCCGAGAATGTGATGCTCAAGTGTCTTCTTTTTAATTTCCTTTTTGGTATGATTAATTTTACTTGCCACATGAAGTTTCGGCAATTAGATTGACCTCAAAAATTTGCTGCATGTCAAAAATAACGTTGCAAACACCTCCCACATTTTAGGTCTTGACAAGTTCGTACTAACCACTAACAGAACAACGTCATTAGAACATAATGTTCTACATTAGGTTAACAGCTGTTGGGTTCACCGCGCAGTTACATATCAGTTGTTATTTTGTTACCTATGGCGGCATCTCCTGACTACTCCCACCATTCTTCATAGTCACAACTTTCCTGTGCGGCCCACGAAATATTATATGAACAAGCAAGCTCGTTCGCGTGAGTAAACCGATTCCACCCAAATCATTTGCCCTAGTTCTTTTGTTTTTTATGTCTAGAAAAGCCCAACTATGTTCAGCCTGGGGCGATTCCGCGATTGACGACGATTTTCTTGAAACGGGAACTTTGCATTATGCGCAGCTGTGTGTATCTTGCAAGTAAACCAAAATATCCCTGCAATATGGATTGAGCTAATTGAAACCACAATTTTGGTTAATACGACATAGGCGATATCGGAAATATTAGAGAGCGATTTGGCTGTTTAAAATTAACCCTCAACCGATATGGTCAACACAACATTATGATAAACAATGCACTGAATAGACTAGCTGGTAACTAACCTAAAATATATGATAACTAGACATGTGCAGGCGGGTAAACCGCCCACGTGTATATCCCTGCATTTGAACAATTCCAAACCCATTTGATATCAAAGGGTATGCTCCGAGGTTGTTGCGGGCAGGGAAGTTGTGAGGCCAAAAAGAATTCCTCCCAAATTATGCAGAATTCAACCTTTGATGGCCTCCTAATGACCTCCAATCTGGTCAGAAACCAAGGTAGTCTACATCCACCAAGTCTAGCTCAAATCCATCAAAGTTGAAAAATCACATTATTCAAATTTGACCCCCAATGACCTCGAAATGACCTGCACTTTAGTCAGGAACAAAGGTATTCATTCACCAAGTTTCATCAAATCCAACAATGTTGAGGAAAATCGCAAAAATCATGCAAATTTGTCCTCCGATGACCTTGGAATGACCTCCACATATGTCGGGACCAACATAAGTCCCCACCCACCAAGTTTCGTTCGAATCAGACAAACTTCAAAATTTGGCATGAACTATGCAAATCAGCGGTCCCCAGCATTGCAGCAACGCCCACTTTCGAACCCATCCAAGATTTCCTCAAGGGCAGACATGTGTGCCGAGTTGCGTGTGAATCGGGCCGGCTACACACCAAAACCATAATATCCCCAGTCGCTTCACGCGTCGCGGGGATATAATGAGTTTGAATCTGTTTCCCACTGATTGTTCGAATGCTGGGATATACATGTGGGTGGTTCACCCGCCTGCACATGTCTACAGTAGTTCCCAGATGTATTGACCTACGGGTCTGGTTATGACTGGATTCAAACTTGTATCCAAGTTGAAGGCAAGATGGCAAAGGATCTAAGCTAGAGCACCAATGGTGCTGTAGCTCAAACCGCACAAATGTATGGTCAGTAATTTTGATGAGTTTGCAAAAACATCAACATGACAGCCACAGCTTCATTCTTTGCTAAGAGGCAAAAGAACTATATATGCACTCACATATGGGCATATGTGTGTGTGTGTGAATGGGTGTTTGCAGAAACTGATCAACCTTCTTTGAGCTATTATTATATCCCCGCGACGCGTGAAGCGTCTGGGGATATTATGGTTTTGGGTGTGTATCTGCCGCTGCCGCCGCCGTCCCGGCCGCCGCCGGAAACTTTAGGCGTTAGCGCAATAACTCTCCAATGCAATGTCCGATTCACACGCAACTCGGCACACATGTCCGCCCTTAAGAAATCTTGGATGGGTTCGAAAGTGGGCGTCGTTGCAATGCTGGGGGCCGCTAATTTGCATAGTTTACGCCAAATTTTGAAGTTTGTCAGATTCGACCGAAACTTGGTGGGTGGGGACTACAGTTGGTCCCCACATATGTGGAGGTCATTCCAAGGTCTTCGGAGGTCAAAGTTGCATGATTTTCGCGATTTTCCTCAACATTGTCGGATCTGAATGAAACTTGGTGGATGTATTTATAATACCTTTGTTCCCGACTATAGTGGAGGTCATTTCGAGGACATCGGGGGTCAAATTTGCGTAATTTTCGCGATTTTCCTCAACATTGTCGGATTTGAATGAAACTTTGTGGATGTTTAATACCTCTGTTCCCGACTAAAGTGCAGGTAATTTCGAGGTCATCGGGGGTCCAATCAGCATGATTACTGCAATTTTTTCAACTTCGATGGATTTGAGCGAAACTTGGTGGTTGTAGACTACCTTGGTTTCTGACCAAAGTGGAGGTCATTAGGAGGCCATCAAAGGTTAAATTTTGCATAATTTAGTAGGGATTCTTTTTGGCCTCACAATTGCCCTGCCCGCAACAACCTTGGATCATACCCTTCGATATCAAATGGGTTTGCAATTGTTCAAATGCGGGGATATACACGTGGGCGGTTTACTCGCCTGCACATGTCTATAGTTAACTTCCGAGTTCAGTTAAGGTGCTCAATGCTCTGTAAGCTGCATGCCTCTTGACAGGCATGAGGCGTGGGCACGCGGGCATACTCCGCAACCCCAACCCGCAGGTGAAGTGTGGGAGGAGAAGACAAGAAGCACTTTGCAGACACCAGTTGTAATTTCTTCAGGAAGTGTTCCAAACTTCCAACAAATTCCCAAAATCTGACCGAGTGACCTCATAACATGAAAAAAATATTTAGAAAAAGGAAGACAAAAAGTACATTTTTGTCACCAAAATTGCACATCTTGATAGTTGCTATCTCGCCTCGCAAATGCCATTTCCGGCGATCTGAGGAGTACTGAAATCTCAAATTGTCGATGTACGCTTCACGATGGTCGCGCTCCGCTTAGATGGTCAACTCCCACCGCCCACCACATTGACTGCCCCCCTTCAGTCTTGGGCTGGATCCGCCCTTGACCATGGAGCAAATTTGGTAGACAGGTTGGTCCTATGCAGTAGATGATCCCGTGTACTTTTGGGTTGGGTCAACTGATGTTAACGTCTATAAACGTAAATGTTGTATACCCGTCAACTGTTCACCGCAAATGTGTAGAGAGTCCATGCACTCATTGGGTTGGTTGGCCATGAATAGTGTGTTTTTTCTAACATTTTCGGATCAGGTCAGTGGTCACCTGAGGTCTACGGATGTAAAAGTTACAAAACCTTGTGAACCCGGTAACTGTTGAATGCAAAGATGTAGAGGGTCAATACTTGGTATAGAGGCAAAGGTCCATAACGTTGGAGTTTGGCAGGAGGTTCGTCCATTGGAAGAGAAAGATACCTATTGTTATTGGTACAGTCTTGAGGTCATTATAAACCGACTTGATGAGGGAAAGTATGGTTAGGCTCATGCTCGGAATGTATGAAACCAACGAACCTATCGACCGGTTTTCAATCCAGAGTCCAGTCTCGAGTATTTCATTACTGCTAAATAGGACTGCCCTTGTAAAAGAACACAATGAAAACTAGCCTATACAAGATAAATAACAATTTACTCATTCTTAGTAAAGAGTCATTCCACCCCTTGCAACAACAGCTCAACCTATCAGTATATATAGCAAACCCCCATAACAGGTGACAGTGCGGATAACCCTCTGACCTCAACATAATACATCTCCACCATGGAGATCTATTCCATAGCTGTGAGCCTGTGACTGGCCAAAAATAAGGTATTAGATCTAATTCATCTCAATGATGATTGGATATGTACATTATCTATCAGAGTACAAATGAAAGTTATCATCATTGTTGATAACAATATGAGTGCAATCGTAAATGTATTGGTCGCTGCGGGCGAATACCCTATGCTATAGGCCTGGGACTGACCAAATTATCTAAAAGGTGGACTGTCGTCCCAAACCTCCTGTGGATAATGGACAAGTCCATTCACGAAAAGGCGGGCACACGGGTATATGGAAAATTAGGTTGTTGGACAAGTGCAGATGTGATTCCGTCGTCAGAATCAGTGCAAGAGGAGAGAATAGGTTGAGCATCAGATAAAACAACCAGCCCACGTGGAGAGGAAAAAGTTTCTTCCAAATCAATTATATGAAAGACAGGAACCAAAACATGTAACAAAAAGTAGGCCAATATTTGTTCTCCCGTATACGGTGGCAGTGTTGCCTGTCAGACTGTATTTCTTTGTGACGTCATGCAAACGACGCCGTCGCTTCTCGCCGCTGTTACAGGACGATAATCCTGCTTTAATACTGATTAGGCCTACATGAGAACAAAAAAATTACGAAGTTAACAGAGCATTTGATATTTGAATGAACTTAACACTTTGGTCAGTTACT